>PVJC01036004.1:0-17956 GCA_004026665.1 Murina feae | reverse complement strand
AGTCTCTAGCATTTTCTTGAAAAACCTAATAACCGTGGTTTTGAACTCTATATCCTGTCGTTTTCTTTCCTCCATTTCTGTCATTTGTCTTTGTCTCCGCATTTTGGCTGCGTCCCTTGCTGAGTTAGGCGATCACTGCGAGGGATTAACCTCTAAGCCACTTGGTTATGAGAGTCAGCTGTGTCTACAGTGGGAGAACCTCTGCGCTGGAGACACCCCTATGGGGCAAGAGTTGTTTCAGTGGAGCTTTTATGCTCACTGCATCTGCCCCGGGTGTGTTCCTTGTGGATCTGTTCTGTCCAGGTTAGTCCCTCTCTGGCCACTGGGTGGGGCTGGCTCCTGTATCTTTAAGGAGGTGTTGCTGCAGAAGCCTCTGACGCACTTGGGAGGGGCGGGGCCTCGGGGAGTTCGCCGGGCGGGGTGGAGCAAATAGCTATGGCGCTTCTCAGCGCTGCGCTGAGAGACACCAGGTCTCTGTGTCCCACGATAATTGCTGCAAGCAACACTGAGAGAAACCCGTTTTGGATTTCCTCCCGGTGCTAGTCGGTCCTTCTTCTCTGGGTGTCTGTGGGACCTCAGAAACTCGCCTGGAACTGGGGTTCAGAGCCGCTGGGAGCTTGTGGCTCTCTCCGTTTTGGAAAAGAACCGCGACCTCCGGTACCAGCCCTTCCCCGAGCCCATGCGCGCGCCTCCGTACCTCTGTACTTTGCTTCCGCTGCTCCTCTGAGTCTCAGACTCTTCTCTAGTGGTAGGATTTTCACTCAGCCAGCCTTCCTGTGGGTGCAAGTGGTGTCCGTGTGTTCTTTTCGAGGTTTTTCTGAAATAGTTGCCCACGGCTGCATTTACAGTGTCTACCCTATGCCGCCATCTTGTTTCCTGAAATTTCTTCATTAGACCTCAAGGACACAACATACTCATGCCTCCTGTTCATCTTTTTTTCATTGGCGGTTCCTACTTGGTCCTATCCTTTGCTTGGATCTCTTCTTTTTCCAGTCTGCTGGCTTTAAAATAGGATCTTTATGAAAGTGATTTCCAATTTTATAGCTCCAGCCCCAAAACTCTCCCCTAAACTCCCAACGTAGATCTTCGACCGCCTCCTTGGCATCTTTCAGATGTGTAATATATTTATTGAACTCACAGCCCCAAACTCTCCCCTAAACTCCCGACGTAAATCTTCGACCGCCTCCGATGTCTAATATATTTATTGAACTTAACGTGTCCACGCCTGCTTCAACCATATATTCCCCACCTCAGTTAATGGTGACTTTGTCTTTCCAAGGCCGAAAACATTCATGTCATCCTTGACGTTTCTATTTCTTACAGCCAACTTCTATTCTATCACCAAATCGGCTGTCTTCCAAACATGTCCAGACCCCAGCCTCTTTTTTTTTCTTTTTTCTTTTTTTTAGACTTCGATTTCTCACCACCTCCACTGCTATCACATTTGCCAAGCTGCCTTCTATTGGGCTAGCCTCCTTATTCCCACACATTTATTTTATTTTATTTTATTTTATTTTATTTTATTTTATTTTATTATTGATTTCAGAGAGGAAGGGAGAAAGAGATAGAAACATCAATAATGACAGAATCATTGATTGGCTGCCTCCTACATGCCTCCCACTGCGGGCCAAGCCTGCAACCCAGGCATATTTTCTGACCGGGAACCAAACCATGACCTCCTGGTTCATAGGTCGATGATCAACCACTGAGCCACACCAGTTGGGCCTTATTCCTACTCTTAATCCCTAATTACTCTCAATATAGCAGCCAGAATAATCCTGTTAAAATGTAAGTCAGATCATGTCATGCCTCTGCTCAGATCCTTATAGGGTTCTATTTCTCTCAAATAGAAGCCAAAGTCATTACAAGTGATCTGGACCACATTAAACCTCTAAAGGCATTTCCTATTTCACCCACATTCACTCCCAGATACAAGCAGCCTCACTATTCCTCAAGATATACGAAATATGCTCCTGCCTGTGAGATTTTGAATTGACTGTTCCCTGGGACTTGGTATATTCTTTTCCCAGATACTTGCAGGTCTCATTCCTTCACCTCCTTCAAATCTTCACTCATCGGTCACCTTGTCCACGAGGCTGATTCTGATCATCCCCTTTCAATCTCACCTCCTGTCCCCTATATTCCCAGCCATCTTGTTCTAATTCATAGTAGTTGCAACATTCTAATGTATAATATACCTATTTACTTGTATTACCTATTGGCTACATCTTCTCACTACTATTAATCCCATGATGGTATGAATTTTTGTTCTGTGCCATATCCCTTACATCAAAACTACCTGGAACAATAAATACTTCCTTAAAGTTGAATAGACAGATGGACCCTTTTCAAATGCTTATAACTAAGGTCACACAAAACCAATTTAAGTGGCAATAAACATTAAAGGAAGCTGAAAAGAATCAAACAATGGGGACTTCAGGATAAACCATCAACCTCTTAAAAGATATCAAATAGCAGGCAAATTTTGAAAACGTGTCCCTTTCAACTTCAGTTACCATTTAATGTGCAACTACTCTGTAGAATACATTGGACTTTACCCACATCATAGCAAGTCCTTGAATAATAGTGTTTCGTGAATGTTGTTTCATTACAACATTGATGAATACTCTAGGAACTTTACTCTTGTTTATATCAAGTAACCTGTGGTTAAATTGGTTTCATTATGTCAATTTGCTTAAAGTTGCAGAACTTATTGGTGACTTTATTGAAAATTAGTGTACCTTTAAATCCCACAATAGTTCACTAATAGTAGAGTAGATCTGCTAACCTCATGCATTGATAAAGAACAGAGACTCATTAAATAACTTCTTCAAAGTCACACATCTAGTAGGTAATAGAACCAGAGTGTAAACACAGGTTTGTGTTTTCAAGGCACTTGCTTATTGTACTCTTGTATCACAGTGATTCTTCCTTTTCTTGATGAATCATGAAGGTAGAGAAACCAACTTCTGAAAACGACTGTAGTGTTTTTCTTGCCTTCAGTGAAAATCAACAATCCTAAAATGTTACAATGGGCATAAACTGCTTTTTTGGTTTTACTCAATCAAAACTCTCCTTCCCTCTGTAAACCATGTGCATCTATCTGCAAAGAGGTGGGCTCAGCTGTGGGCTGTGCCTTAGAGACTGAAGCGCCCTGAATCTGTGATGAGCTAACACGATTAAATAGAAAAGCAAACCACCTGGTTAAAATTCAAAGAAAGTGATATTGTAAGAGCCAATTCAGAATCATGTGACTAATACCAATATTGAAGTTATTTTCCTGTAGCTATTGATTACCTAAATTATATACTCTATAATACATGGATTTCACAGTGGCCTACAAGTGAAATTTGGTCTTTAAACTGGTGGGGGCGGTGCAGGACCACTAATAAATTTTAGCTGTTTCTGAAAGCATTCCTCCAAATATTAGAAATCAAGGTTGAATTGGTGGTCTCAGTCATTAACTGCCACTTGATGTTGGCTAAATCATCTCAGCTCCAGGCCTCCCTTGCTTCAATTTGTAAATAAGGATATTGGATCTCTACGGGTTCATCAGTTTTTACATTGTCTAGTTCATTATGAATAACTGCACATTTGCATAATTCTTTACAGTGTGCAACTGTGAACTGTACCTTTTCATGCCACGCCTGGACAGCACTGCTAAATGTCAGGCTGCCGTGTTCCAGCAGGTCTCAGCAAAACTTGCTGACTGAGGAACTGTGTTATCATAGAACTTTTATGGGCTACAAATGCCTTAGGCCTCTGAAACTTCATCCAGGTGACACCTAAACTCACTAAAGTACTAATTTTCATCTCAAGGGCCTCCCACTCACGACAATCACAGGGCTTGATGCAGAAGGAAATACTGAACTTCTTTTATAATCTATACTGATAAAAGGGTAATATGCTAATTAGATCAGATGTCCTTCCAGACAAAGCCATGGTGACAGGGCCAAAGCAGAGGCAGTTAGGGCTGATCAGGCTGGCAGGGAGAGCAGTTAGGGGGATTAGGCCTGGCAGGTAGATGAGCAGTTGGGAGCCAGCAGTCTAGGATTAGAGAGGGTGCAGGCCAGGCTGAGGGACACCGCCATCCCATGCACGAATTTTGTGCACCGAGCCACAAGTAACATTATAATAAAGAAAATTATTGAGTATATTGGGGTTAGATTAAGTGTTAAAAATTTAGTTTTTTCTCAAAGTGCCAACAATGCTTTTTAAAAAATTTCTTTGAATTTGTGAAATAATGTAATTCTGGAATAGCATATTTTAAAAATGTCTTGAATATGTGAAATAATGTAATGTATGAAGTTAAAAAAAGGTTTGTGGTTCTTAGTTTAGTAGTTGGAGAAGAACAGTTCATCAGGCAAACTTTTTATTGCTACTTGCTTGCCTTGATCCTTCTCAGAGGGCATCTCCAGGAACTGGGTTGCTTAGGCCACAAACTTGGAAGTTAGTCCTTTTGGTTTTATTTATTTTTTTAAAAAACATATTTTATTGATTATTTTCACAGAGAGTAAGGGAAAGGGACAGAGAGTCAGAAACATAGATGAGAGAGAAACATGGGTCAGCTGCCTCCTGCACACTCCCCACTGGGGATGTGCCCACAACCAAGGTACATGCCCCCGACAGGAATCGAACCTGGGACCCCTCAGTCCGTAGGCCAACGCTCCATCCACTGAGCCAAACCAGTCAGGGCAGTCCTTTTGGCTTTAGAGCCCATCCCAGTTTTCTCTTTTTTGAGCCATCTACACTGCCACTATCCTACTCTAAGCCACCATAAATTCTTCCCAGACTATGGCAAAATTTTTCTTAACCTGTCTCTCTGATTTTCCTCTTGGCCCTCTCCAATTTATCTTTTATAAAGTGACTAATAATCCTTTTAAGACTTGGGTAGAATCAAGTAATTTATGTTATAAATGACTTCCTGAGTGCTTATAATAAAATCAGAACTTGTTACGACTTACAAAGTTGTGGTAGATATAGTTGGTTATCCACTGAAGTTATTTTCTCTCTTAATCTTTACTAAGAGATTTTAGGTTTTGTTTAGCAGCAGTACACCCAGCTATAAAAGTCTTGATTTTCCATACATTTTGAGTAATTGGATAGATGACACATTTTCAGCTAATGAAATATAAATGAGAGTATCTGGAGAGCCTTTCTTAATAATCTAATCTAATAAAAGAGTAATATGCAAATTAACCCTCACTCTGTTACACCTAAGCCATGCCCACCAGCCAAGCCATGCCCTCTAGCCAATCAGCGCCATGATATGCAAATTAACCCAGCCAGATGGTGGCTGGCAGCCATGGAGCTAGAGCAAAGAGGAGGCCAGCGGTGGAGGAAACTGCCTCCCTAGGCCGGCTATGGCCTCTGCTCAAGGCCACAAAGTTTCAATTATAGAAGATAAATAAACCCCAGAAACCTGCTTCCAGCCAGCCTCCCTGGGACCTTGGGTCAGTGGAAGCTGTGGCCAGCCTGCAAACAGCTATCAGCCCCTCACCCAGGCTGGCCAGGCACCCCAGTAGGGACTCGAACCCCGAAGGGGATGTGGGCAGGCTGAAAATGGCCCTCAGCCCCTCACCCAGGCTGGCCACACCCCCATAGGGTGGGGGTCCTCACTGGGGGGCTTGGCCAGCTTGCAAACAGCCATCAGCCACTCACCCAGGCTGGCCAGGCACGCCAGCAGTGGACATCCCCCGAGGGGTCCCAGACTGTGAGAGGGTACAGGCTGGGCTGAGGGACCCCCCCGAGTGCACAAATTTTTGTGTACCAGGCCCCTAGTATTGTGATAACAGGGATAAGCACCTCCAAGACAAGGCTATAATAAAGAGCAAACTATTTTTCTATGGCAAGTATGAGCTAAAATGAAAAACACTAATGACATTAAAAATAGTGTCCTCTAAGATACCAGTAAATACATGCAAAAATAATACACTGTGGGCTATGTAAGGCATTTTTATTGTTTTTCAGTTTATCTTAGTAATGCCAGAAAAATAACAACCATTATTTTCACTTTAAATGCAAACCAAATACTGCTGCACATAGAGTACAAAGATTACCTACGAACATAGTTAGGTACAAAGGCCATATTAGATGTATAGACCACACTTGGTTTTTACATTAAAGTAAGATTGACAAGAGCAATTTTTTGACAATTATTTTAGCAAATACCGTGCTACTAAACAAAGGCAAATACACGCATATATACATAAACATGTTTCAACCAAAGTTATACATGTCACTTTGACAAACAAAGGCTTCTTCTCTGGTATTTCACCAGATATTTGCACCCCAAAGTCCCCTGCCCTGATCCCGCCCCCAAATGCTGACTTGATCTGAAGAAAAAAAATTAGAGATGTTCTTAATTAAAGGCACATTTGGCAGCTACGGAAAGTGGCATGCATCTCGCACAGGTGCGCGTTCCCTAAAGCCACACCTGTGACTTCCACCATTATGCATCTTGTTTCTTTGAGTGATAGTCCAATATGATCCACCTCAGCTAACTTGCTTTATAATTTTGCAGCAATCGGCTACTTAATGCACTATTTTCATTAAAGGCAAAAGGGAAATTTACTCACAGTCGACAAAAAATGCACTTTACGGTGTCAAAAATGGAAAATAAGGCATGAAATTTACAAAACAAGTTACAAGTGTTTTTGTTGTTTAGATTTATCACATAGACTTCATGCTTCTTAACTAGAGCTCAAAACATTGTATTGGCTCATGTATAAAGGATTATGAAATGACTTTAAAAGCTAGTGATGAAATGTTTCAAAAGAAAAATATTGAACAAGTAAACTAAGTCATCATTTTCCCCTTATAATTTTACTGCATAATTCTTTCAGCCAAACTAATACTAGCCTTGTGATGTTTATTTTACTGGTAAAAATTAATATGTAACACAACAGGACCTGCACTTGCATAACAAACAATATAGGTTAAAAGAACAAGTTAATCTACCCATAGCCGCAGAATACCAAGAAATAAATGGTTAGATTTGTTTCATTCTAAATCTGGAGGGGAAAAAAGGTTTTTCTCAATATTATGTACACAAACAAATTGGGACACCCCTCCCTCCATTTCTCATTTTGTTGAGCCATTTAAAACTGAATTTAAGCTGTCATTGAAAGTGACAGCTTAAAAAATGAAATACATGACTAAAGTAAGCTAAACTTGAGCATTAAGACAAGATACCAACTTTTAGTCTACTTAATTTTTGATTTGTGGAAAAAAAACAACATTAAGAATTTAGAACCATAATATAGCTTCCATCTGAAATAATACTTATTTACTAGACTGTTGTACCTTGTAGTGTAATTCATGTGGCATGCTCTTTGCTAAATTCAGATCCATTAGAGCAAAACATTCTTGAGTTGTTAGAGCACAGTAACTTGCTAAATACATATTTTGATACCCAACCTTTAATTAAACAAACTTTTAATGTTTGTATACTTTCTGATAATTTGTGCTCTTAAAATACATTGAAGACTGGGAAGAGTAAATAACCTTTGAATAAATTTAGAAACCATGTACTTATCTGTTCCTGCTTTTAAAAGGACTTATATGAAAAGGCTCCCTTTCTGTTTATATTAGTTATTAGCCCACTTAAATAAATTCAACCTGGGAACATTTTCATTGTGTGATCCAAAGATAATGAAACATCTAAGAACATTTCTATTTCTAAAAGGTATGTTCCATATTTTAAAACCTGGTTTTTAAAAAGTCATGCTGCTTGACTGTCTTATGTCCTGTATTCAAAAACAGAATTTTGTGGTGATGCATTTATCTTCTCAGCCACTTCTTGTCCCCAAGCACATTTTAGTTACTATAAACAATAAATCTGTCAGCTAGTTAATGTTGCAAAAGTGAAGGCAAGGATACAGTTTTCTCACCACCATTTAAGGGAATCCAACTGGAATTTTTCTAATTAGTTACCACCGCAGAAAATATTTTTACCCAGATGTCACATTTCAAAATAAAAAGTATCCCTCTCTGCACAATGCACACAAAGCCACCGGTTCTAGAATAGTTGCCCCTTTGCAAAGTATGATTAGAACTCCAAATCTTGATTTCCCCCCTCTTTATACGGTCAGGCAGGTTGAGACCCTTATTGAAGGCGAACATACTGGCTAGAGAGATTGAATGGGCTCCAATATGACTCTTCTCAGGGTCTCATTTGGAGTAGGGATGGGGTAATTAAAAAGAAATTATCAATAAGACATAAAAAGGGAAATCCTAGGGACAATGAGGCTGGTCTAATAAAAAGTCATGGGAGTTCTGGAATGTGTATTATGATTAATCGTAGCAGCACTAGTTAAGTAGGCTTACTTATTGAATGAATGGTCTTACCGACACTGTGCATACAACAGTGGATTTGAAATTAATTTCTTGGGAGACCTTTAAAAGGCTACCTACCATAATAGGAATGGTGCAGATATCAAACAAAGATGCAACTCTAACAAATAAATAAGCAAATGCTAGAATGGACTGCTTAATGATGATGCAATTAACATTCTGGTCTTAAAGGACTATATACTCTACTATTGTAATGTACATTTAATGCTCTAATACATGTCACAGGAAATTATTAAAGTATTGGGTTTTCACCATAATGCAGTACTTCCAAAATGTCTCCAATGGCATGGTTAACAGAATTGCTGACATGATGCTTCATTTTTCAAATACATGCAGATACTGATGAACTGATGACTCTCTGAATGGAACACTGCACATTTCACAGACATTATAGTGGAGATTAAGAAAACTTCTTCTCTTCAGCAAATTGCATGCATTTCAGTCACAGTATTTTTTAGACTCAGAAGATCAGTACATAAGCTTAATGAATAATCCATATTATGATTTTAACGATGTAGGCAGATGTTCTCTTATGAATAGTTCTGATAGAGCAAAGACCTCAAGCAAGGTAGAATGTTTAATATAAACGTTAACAAACTGTATACATGTTGCCTAGGAAATTAAAAAGCTTACAAAGTTCTGCTTGAAAGATACCCATCCTATTCTAACCAAATACTATCCTATATGCCAAACTGTAACTTCAGATCATCCCTTAAGATGAATACATACATCCAGAACTAGAAACCAAGGCATACCACAATGCGTGCTTTTATGCTTAGTGTTTGTGTGTGTGTTTCAACTGAAAGAAATAAGAATCAACCATTTTATCCATATAATAATTTAATATATGCCAGTCAACAAGGTATTTGTATCTTTATTCAAATTAAATTAAAACAGACCTGTCAAGTTTATTATATAACATTCACTATATACACATGATTTAGACAATGCAAGGTAATTCTAGATATGCTGATTACTCAACTATTAGTAAAACATGAATGGTGTCAATGATGCCCAGCAAATACTAAGTGCTTCTTTTCACACTAGGTGACTGTATTTCCACAGTACAGTTAGAGGGACAGCTACGAGCCATGATGTGGATTACCAGTAAACTTTTGTGGGAGAAGGGGGGACAATGCAACCTAGCATAGATTAACAGTCTCCTAAATGTAAATTGTATACTTGACAGTTACATTTTTTTTAAATAAGTTCTTCTGTCATGTTAATGACACAAAAATTCTCGTTTGAAGGCAACACCACTACGTTTTGTTTGTATAGGGAGGACGGATGGGGATAGACTCTTAAAATTGGTATAATTATTCTTAAAAAAAAAAATAAGTACCTCTTTGGTGAAGCCTTGGTACCCATTCAATTCATTCACTGTAATGATCTGTAAACAGGACTGTAGTACATGCTGGGCCTTGATTCCAACAAGGTCAGGCACCACAGCCTTTCCTCACAGTCCTCTGAATGATTTTGAAGAAAATATTTTAAAGTCGGACAAGTAAAAGCAAAAGAAAACAAAGGGTTATATGAAGATCCCTGTTTAAAATTTTTTTTAAAAGTGCATAATATTTTGAATTATAAAAACTGTCATCATGTGGACCTGCTGGACACGAGACTGTGTTTTTCCATCCCTTTAATGATAAAGATCACTTCACAAAAACAAGGCTCCAACCCACTGGCTGGAAAAAGTCCCTTTAATTGGGTTTCAGGTGCAATCAGTTGTCCAATTCCTCTAGATCAGTCTTTCCATATTCTAAACGAATACCATGTTCGTCTAGGTTAAAATTCATTGTTTTATACTGCATCTTGAAGTAGAGTCGTTAGTGTTTGGAGTTCTCATTTTAACTCCTCAGTGCTGGCACATTCAGTGCATCCATTGCCAGCAATGGATTTGGGGACAGGGAAATGTACATCCAGTACAGAGGAACTCAGGAAGAATGGGCATTCTCCAGCAGTGGTGGTCCATCTCTGTGCATGGATGGGTGTGTGTGCTCCCTTTTGTAAGTTTTTGGAGGGAGTTTAGGGATATGTTGAGAAGTGCTTTGCCGTGGAGGAACAGGTGGCCCAGCAATGGAATGAAGGTCCACTTCTTGTGTCAATGGTGGTGATGGTAGATGTCTCCTTGTGCCATGAGGAGAAGGTGTTTGAGGAGGAGGTGGTGTAAAGGGGGAAGGGCTGTTTGGAAAGAAGGCATTGCTGTGATCACTTTTTTTGCCCAAAGGGGGAGGTTGGAGATGTAGTGGTGAGCTTGAGAAAACATCAGGTGTCCTCACAGGTTCTCGTGGTGGTAATACAGGAGGGCTTTCAGGAGCATCTGATATGGAGGTCCGGTCTGACATTGAGTATCGTGGTGAATAGGCTTTTGATGTGGGCTGCCTAGGAGGAATTGCTGGGGGGCTGTCCAAATGCTTAGACATAATCTAAGACAAATTAAAAAACACACAACATTTATTAGTAATTTCACATATGTAGTACCAAAGAACATGTTTAAAATTAAGTTGGGTTTTCAAACATACTATTGGAAGAGTCCTAGGTATGGATCAAGTAGTTCTTTATATGTTTTAAATGGGAGGGTATGCCAATTCATTAAAATTTTTTTCAATTTAATTACTTTTTTCAAATTTTGTTGTTTGCTACTGCTTACCTATCAGTCTACCTAATATAAAATCTTTTCCTTTTTAATGTAAGTTACCTGTTACAAAGGGTGTCTTGATTTATCTAGGAGTTCTGCCCTTTGGGCACTTGGAGAACCCTGAATCAAGTTAACAGTTGGCAAAGAAAGAAGTTTAAGTGGGAAAGTAGCTGTTATGAGTCTTTAAGGTCTCTTCCACCTCATAATCTGCATGAAAATAGCACTTAAGAGCATGTCAGATTCACTATCACAAGGGTTCAGATAGATAACATTTAGCACTTAAAATGTGCTTTTATATAAAGCTTCAGACCTCTTTCCTTCTTTCTTTCTCTCTCTGTATTTTTAAAGAGCTGCTTGAGACTATATTAGTCTTACTTTATAGATTAAACTTGTTTTTTCCTTGATAGTGTCTATGACTTAGATTAACAAGGGTTTTGATAATAACCCAAAAAACTACTTTCAGAATAAAAGAAATAAACATAGTAAATCTGTATTTAATCCTTGTTTAAACTCCATGTAGCCCAAATACTCTGAAGTGTTAATATAATCCAGTAAGAACTAAACTACACATAGCATTTGAGGCTAATGTAACTTCCACAATTCCAGTTTTCAGGTCACAAGGCTTTCTACTTTACCTTAGATGGCGAAGATTCCACAGGGGCTGACTCTGGTCGTCTTCTTGGAGGAACAGGAGGGGGGACAGGCACTTCATCAGTGCCCTTGGTTAAGCTTATAGACGATACTGAAGCAGATCCTGTTGAATGTTAAAATTTTTAATAAGGTCACAGAATTTTATTTCACCTATTAATCCTGAAAAGGCTTACTGGAAACTGCTTGTATTTATTAAAAGAAATGTACAGAAGTATCAAAAACAGTTCAATAAACCAATACTCGATAGTATTCCTTTATTAAAGCAAATTGCTTGCTATAAAAGCATGCAGAAATATTTTTTAGCAGAATTTTCAGAAAAAAAGTTGCCTAACATATTCTGTTATTTTGCTTTTTGAACAAAATAATATCCCTACTGTTAATAAATAATTGGAATTTTTAAATTTGGGTCTGTCAGATTTCTGGGAAAGACAGCAAACTATTAAAAACCCTTGGAATGATTATTTTTCTTAAGCTTTTGTGATGGGCTCCCTCCTCTTCCCCCCCAAAACTTTGTTAGTATAGAATTTTCCTACCCTTACTGGATAGTGCTTGAGATTAGTTCTGATCTTAACCACTCTCCCCAACAATTCTCTCCAAGGATGCCAGGGAGAGAGAGAACCCAGTGTCTGCAGGAGGAGTCTCTCCTCATTTTACTTAGACATAGGGTCTCCTTGGTAAGTAAGCTAAATCAGGTTCAACGTACTCTAATCTACAAGTTTTAATTGTGATGGAACTAATCAAGATGAGTGAAGCAGCCCTGATAATAAAAACAGAAATTACATTAGAAGCTACTGAACCTGATTTAAGAATAAGTTGATGAACTGGCACAGAAAAAAGTAAATAAAGCTTCTAATTGGAACCTATCTTACAGACATTTTGATGACAAGGGCATAATATAGGCATGTAAATAATTACACTTCGACAGATATCATAACTTGTTAGCTAGTTTATGAGCACTATAAAAGAGAGATGAAAAATACTTAAACAATCATTCAAAATCATACAGGCAGGTTCTTTTTTCCTTTAAGCATGGACAGCTTTTATTTTGTCAATTAAATGTTATAACAATATAGAATTTAAAAAGAGTACTTTGTGTATTGATATTATTTAACCGAGTAATATTTTGATCACCTACCTTTTTTTTCTTGAGACTATGTTATTTAGCTTATAATTAATATTTCTTGTACGTATTTTGAAATCATTGTATGAAGGACAGCTAAAGACATTAGCTTATTAGTTTAAAATTGATGGAATAATTTGGTAAATTATTAGTTTACTTTAAAATGAAAAGCAAATATCTACAATGAAACTATGTTGCTTAACAGTGATGAATGGGCCATATAATTTAAGTAGTTACAATTATAAGATAGTTCTTCTTAAGTCAAGTAATAGTTATTGCAATCTGTGCTATAGCCAGGCTAAGTGTGTTTTGTGGTTTAGAAATTGCACATAGCTGCCAGCATTCCCATATGCGCATGCATGCTCTTGCTTTTTTTTTTTTTTATTATCAAGTTGAGCATTAAATAATTGAAACTCTACAGTTGGAAAAGAGAAATGGTTAAACGTGGAAGCCATCCATATAATACTGTTCTTTTAAAAGAGAAAAAGGTTTTATAAAAGCATAAAAAAGTATGTAAGTTTAAGCAAATCATTTGTGATCAAAAGATAGCACCAGTGAAGGCCTCACTTCTAAGATGCTGCAAGCAAGGTGCACCCACACTGTCAGACTCAGAAAGAGTTTCAGCAGGAAAGGTTACACTGGGTTTGATTTTTAAAGCCAAAGCGAGAATTGAGTCTTAAACCAAATATACTAACTTGGGCCATGGGACAGTGTAACTTGGATAAAGACGGTATCGCTGCCTGTGAAAGGAAACAAGAAAAAAAATTTTTTTTTCATTGATATATTCAAATCAATTGTAAAAATTTAGGATAAAAATGTTATTTTTGTCATTCTTGTTTAAAAAACGGTATAATAGTCTTTAGTAAAAGCTCATTACTACTTACTTTTGAGAAAAATAAAGAATTAAGTTGAGTTAATATCATATTGGGAATTTTGAATATTCCTTTTAGATTCACTACTTGATGTGAATAATTAAATTAAAAGCATTCATAAGAAAACTAAAATATGCTATATTAGTGGAAGATTTAAAATAGGTATAAACCCAATTTGAGCAAAGAATTCAGCTGGACATATAAAAATATGTTATATAAGATTCTGAAAACTCAAATTTGTAAAATAAGTAGTAAATAATGAATTTCTTATATAAATTATAAAATAAAAAGGAATTTCTTATTAATATTATATTTATCTTTGGAAATGTTCTTGGGGCATATATTCTCATCATAAAATAACTATAGCTTTTGGGTATTACCAAACAAACTTGAAAGTGATATAGCTTATTCCCTTCTACATTTTTGAAGACTTTAAAAAAATCAATAAACAATTGTTGCTTAGATATATTTTATACAGGCAACTCCCTGATAAATTTAGAATTTCTAATTTCAGCAATGTTAATTCTTTTAAGAAAATAATGGAAAAATCATAAAAGCCAAGGCCCCAAGAGCAGTAAAGTAGAAAAAAACTGAGACAAAAGCTAATCTGTACTGGTTTTAAATCAATATAGTGGTTTAGTTTGGGCCATTGCTTTTTCTAGTTTCTTTGGTCAGAACAAGGATAATTTTACGTTTCAGGTTCAGTTAGCTATACTATTAATTTAATTACTTTTCTAGATACAGTGGTCTTATTCCCCAGAAGGCCCCAATTTCAAATAATCAAACATTATCTCCTTTCCATCTGTACTGATATTTATTTGGAGGCCATGATTACTAAAGGACAGCAATCAAGCTAATTCTAATAAGTTATTTCTCAGAAGATTAAAATTTATTTTTAAACTTTGATATTAAATGAAGCTGTTGCTCTGTCAGTGATTTTCTTCCCTACTTATTAGGCACCTATGACATACAGGGGTTAAGAAAGTATACAGTTCTAGTGTTTACCTGCTTCTGTATTTTACACTTAGGAAGGAAATAACTATGCCTCCTGGAGATAAGCCTCAAGAACGTGGTAGTATACTTAGAACAACATAGAAATGAAACAAAAACACAAAGCTCATGTCAGCTACAAACAGGCTTTTAGAAAGAACGATTCCACCTATGCATACACACTTGTGCACACAGACGTGGACTTGGCTTTGATCATATTCATATACAGCACAGGCTTAGATCCATGCATTTGGTAAATTTGGGGCACTTTATTGATTTGTCGCTTTAAATTAATTAACTGCCTGGAAAATGCTATTTAAAAACTCTCTTATAATTATACATGTTCTAATCAAGAAATAGATACTAGAAATTCTTGTCAGCTGGGTACAAAACATATTTGTTGATAATGACTTAGGAATGAAATGTAATTAATTTTAAAACATAGTACTAATTTGTTCAGTACAAATCCCAAACAATAGAACAGTGGTTCCCAATCTTAGTTATACATGAGGACCCTCAAGGAATTCTAGTACGTATACTGCCATGGTTGAAACCACTGTTGAAGATACACTCTCTAATTATAAATGAATCATTCTTGAAAAAGGAACAAGCATTTCCTATAGAAAAAAAAATTATATGAACAAGGATAACTTCTTAAATTCACAAAAGCCTATTAAGTGCAAATGTATTTCAGATTAGAAACTAATCATCTACAATAATCTTCTATGAAGAAAATCTGTGCATTCCATGAAATGCTTGCCCTACACCTTTTCTTATCAAAACTTCCCTGATAAGGAATGGAGCTAAAGCTCATGTGTAGCACAAGATCAGGTCACCCCTTCAGCTCCCTTTTATGGCGAGGCAGTCTTCAACAGGAAGATGTAAGGGCACTTCATCCTCTTCTCCGAGCTACAGCAGCAGAAACAGAGCAGAGAGCTGGGTGGTCTTTCCCTTTTCCCAGCCACTGCTGTCCCCACTTCAGAGATGGACCTCGGAGGGTAAGGTGCGGAGCAGGGCTCTGGATGGGAGGGTGTATGTAGCAGCACTAAATAGGTGGCCAGTTTCCTTTTCTCTCTATCTTCACAAAGCTTTCCATGGCCATTCTTGCGCATTCTGTAATCTGTGTAAATTCTACAGCACTTATGCCTTCACTACTCAATAGCATTTTGCCAAGCACTTACACATCTTCTCTGGTAAAACCTGCAATCTCACTGACCAGACGAAGAATAATCATAGTGCAAAGAGAACCGTAACATTTAACAATGGTTAAGCATTTAACTATGATTGTCTTTGTACACAATGACTATTTTTTCTCTCTCTCAGAAGATGTGTAAATGTTTGGCAAGGAGTGAGATATACAACAGATAGTGGCTGAATAAATTAATTATTGGTTTTAAAGTAAATTATTTTGGAAAAGAATTGTAAGAAGCAAAAAAGTACTATTATAACTAATCAAAATTCTAGCCAAACTTTTCCTTTTGAAAAACTTAAGCACTGGAACTTTCTGCCGTTTTGTATTGAGTGGAATATGTTCAATGACATAAGAAGGCAGACAGAGAAGCTCTTGGCTTCCAGGCTATGGGGAAACAAGGAAGATGGTGACACAGTAGCAAGTTGGTGCTCTGGTGAACCCTTCCCCACCCAGTACTAGCAGATCTGTTGAGCAGAAGTGGTGTCTAGAGCAGATGAGGACCCTTAATACACATATGCCACTGGTAAATCTTAAGTAAGGGACTAACTGAGCATACAAATGGTTTTATATTATGCTGGTTTATTTTATTTCAAAATCAGTTATTTTAAATTTTATTGAGAGCAAAGGGAGTAGTAATAGGGTTATCTTTATCACAAAGAAAGGAATTGAGAAAACCCTCAGGCTAAGATTACAAAACATAACTCCTGGGACAACAGTTTCTCTACTTGTCCAGCTATTTAAGTTAATATGGTTCCACTCACACCTATGATAAAAGCACTGATCCAGAGCACTGGGATCCAAACCATTCCTCTTCCCTGTGTGACTCAGCATGTAGAGATTTAGTACTAATAGAGAACATAAGGTGCTTATCTCCTGTTTTTCCACCTTTTCCATTTTTGACTACTTCTTAAACTAAGAGAAGTAAAATTTGCAATTAATGGCTTTCATATGATTTCAATAATTTATTTATGTGGGAATCTGTATAAGATAAACCATAACCATCTGCCCTAGGGAAAAAGCAAACAGTTAAAATGGGTCAGAATAAATAATGATTTTAGGTCAGGTATACTGCATATAGAGTTGGTTTTATTTTATTACTTAATTTAGATGGTTGGTGAGTTGGGCAAAATTAATGGGATTTTCTTAACCTAGTGTTTATTTGAACATATCATCAAAAATATCTGAGAGCTTATATGTGAATAACATGACTCCATAATCCTCAGTAGCCAAATAAAACCAAGATGCAATACTTCTCAAAACAAATACACTTTAGAGAGAACCAAGATGGCGGCATGAGGTGTGTACCTAGATGTGCAGCCTCCACAACTACATTGTAGAAAAACAACTATACAGTGAAAGGCCATCCTCCGGAACCAAGGGAGGAGAAGCTTTGCAACTAGAAATCAGGAGGAGTGTATTGTGACTGGGTAGAGGCTCCCGGTGCCAAAACTGAGAGGTACAGAAGCGTGGAACAGAAGCGGCGGTGTGGGTGAAAGGGTGGCGGCTGTGCCTGGATCCGAGGCTTGGAAGGAGATTATAAACTCCGGGGTTGCACTGAACGCGGTGCAGGCTTTTTGGCAATGGGGCGGAAGATCAGTGGTGTTGTAGCAGAGCTGTTCGCAGTGATCACTGACGTGGAGATTCAGGGACTCAGAGGTGTGCAGACTCCAGGGCTTGGAGGCTCCAGGTCCGTGAGAGGCTGCGAGTCAGCGGAGTGGCAGCCATTGCGGGTTGCTCTGCCACAGCGATTCTGAGACCACACCCTACCCCACCTACAACTCCGCCCACCTGCAGCATAGCCTGAGGGACTACAGCTGAGACAGAACTCCAAAAGCTCCAAACCCCAAACAACGAGGAGAAAGGCCTGCAGGTCTTTTCCTCCCAGTGATACCTCCCAGTGATAACTGCAACAAGACTGGGCACCCAGCCTTCAAAGGCGTACAACAAGAGTGTCCACCCCAGGTGATTGGGGAGGCTGAATCACTGGGCCATATATAGGACACCTAGCACAGAAAGCCAAAATGCGGAGACTAAGAAACAGGTCACAAAAGACAGAAATGGAGGAACGCAAACTACTGGATATAGAGTTCAGAACTACGCTTTTAAGGTTTTTCAAGAATTTTCTAGAAGCCGCCGAT
>PVJC01036003.1:0-17912 GCA_004026665.1 Murina feae | reverse complement strand
AGAGAGAGAAACATCAGTGAAAGAGAATCACTGACCAGCTGCCTCTCACATGCCCCACACTGGGGATTGAGCCCACAAACCGGACATAGGACCTCGACCAGAATCAAACCCAGACCCTTCAGTCCACAGGAGCCATGGCTGGTGTCCGGTGTCCTGACAGCTGTGTAATATCCCGTCTGGTTCTTCAGGTGGGAGTGAAAGCAGCTGTTCCTCATCCCGGGCAGAGCAGAAGCACCCCCTCTTTTATTTTAAACATTTTTATTTTTTTAATTCTCACCGAGGATATTTTTCCATTGCTTTTGGGGGGGGGCGCGCGGAGAGAAAGAGAAACATTGATGTGAGAGAGACACATCAATTGGTTGCCTCCTGCATGCACCCCACTAGGGCCAGGGCCCAAGCCTGCAGCTGAGGCGCATGCCCTTGACTGGAAATCAAACACGTGACCCTTTGGTGCAAGGGCTGACGCTTTAACCACTGAGTCAAACCGGCCAGGGTGCCCCTCTTTTTTTAAACCAAGAATTGGCCACCTCCTCCCTGCGGGTGTGAGATCCCATGCAAAGCTGGACAGAGCTGCCGCCCTCCTCTCCCAGGTGGGGTGGGGCTTCCCCATGGAGCTGTCAGCAGGCGGAGGGGTGGAATGTGATTGCACACGGGTTGCTGGGGGCCAGGCCGGGTCAGGGCAAGATGCACCACCTGCGCAGAGAGGAGCGGCCAGAGACGGCCTCCTGGCGGGGGTGCCCAGGGCTCTGCTCATGAAGGCAAAGAGCCTGGCTTCCTTGTCTTGATGATGCCAAGGCAGAGAAAGCCTAGCACCCCGGATTACAGTCCAGGGTGCTGCTCAGAGAGTGTTTTTCCTGAATGAGAAGAACAGGCTGATGGCCCAGCAGGAGGGCTGGAGGTGTGACAGGTCAGGAAGAAGGCGGGGACCCATCTACCAGGTGGAATCATGGCACCCACCAACAGAAAGGCTCACTGCCACCTAGGCAGCCTGAGGCTGAGCCTGGGGTCACAGCCGTGGTCATCACCCCGGTTCTTACTGCTCATCTGCAGTGACCAGTGGGGTCATTTCTGTCTATTCCCACCCAGGAGGTGCCCTCTCCCACCCGCCCATGGCGTGATGGGGCAAAGCACCCTTGGATCGGAGCACAAGGGGACGCAGGCCATGCCCTCGCTCTGGGCAGGGCCCTGCCTGTGCAGCAAGACGGAGCCCCCTGTCCTGGGCCTCTGCGTCCAGCAGAGCCAGGGCCGCAATAAACGCCTGGCAAAGCGGAGGACCCTTGGCTCCCTAACCAGTGGCCATGCTAGGAAGTGCATGTGACCATGTGTGCATATTGTGTGTGCGCATGTGAGCGTGTGCGTGTGAGAGAGCATGTGTGTGTGTGTGCATGGCAGTGGGTCCCCCAGAGGTCTTGGTCTGAGGCTAGAGCTGCCGAGTATCCCCAGCTCACAACTGTCAGGGCTGAGGCCGCCGGGTTAGCTGAGGCTGAAGTGGCTTCGATGCTGAGCCTCGGAACCCAGGCCGCTGGGGTCAGACATCCGCTTGCGCCCAAAGACACAGAGTGAGTCCAGCTCCCTCCACGCGACTGCAGCTCCTCACAGGCCGCCGGGTGGGGCAGGAGAGCACTAGCCCCCCGGCACCTCCCTGTTGGGGCCCCTGGGTCTGAGCAAGGGGCAAAGGGGTGGATGTTGCTGGGGCAGCCGCCATGTGCCAGTGCCCTTTGGGGACAGGGCAGCAGTGAGCAGAGAGGGGGAAGTTGCTGCCCGCCCTCAGGAACAGGGGGCAGCGCCCAGGATGGCAGGGAGGGGTTGGGAAGGGAGACCTGAGCCAGAGAGTGGGTGGTGTAGTGCGGGAGGCTGGGGTTGGGGGACGGCGGGCAGCAGGGGAGAAGCCGGAAGGCTAAGCGCCCAGGACATCGGGGGCCACGTCCTGCCTAAGCCATCCATGGCGCAGGAGCTGCTGGTGGTTTGTGCCCTCACAGCACCACGAGGCCCTGAGCACGGCTGTCAAGCCGCCTGTGGGGGGCACCCCCAGGACAGTGCAGAAGGCATGGCCTCCGGGGGTGCAGGAGCCCGTGGCCTGGCTCCCGCAGCTGCGAGGGCTCTTCCTGGAGCCCGGGGAGCGGACCACCTGCTCAGACTGGTCTCCGCTCCGAAGGGTCCTCTCAGTGTCCTTTCCTGCTCCTGCCCCGATTTACACGCACCTCTGGGCCTGCTCTGAGCCTGCGCCTGGTCTCAGGAACTCTTCTCGTCTCCGCGGTGCAGAGAAACAGCTGAAGCCAGAGAGCTCTAGCGACTTGCCCAAGGCCTCACAACCAGGACTGGCCCTCCCCTCCTCCCTCCCCCCATGGGCCCTCCCCTCCCCCCTCAGACACCCGTGACCTTGTAACCTATTAGCCTTGGTCTTTAGGGGTGCCCCCCTCCCCCCAGGAGAGCAGGGACCTGGTCTGTGCACAGGGCCTGGCATGTTCGGGGCACATGGTGGCCACGGCTCCACGGCCGGGGTTCAACGGAAAGCGTTACAGGAGGGAGGCAGGAGGACGGGGGAGAAGTCCCGCCCTTGGCCGTGCAGAAGGCGCCTCGCCCTCCACCATGGGCACCGCAGCCACGGGGGGTGGAGGCTGGAGGCCGGAGCTGTGAGAGGCCCTCAGAGGCGTAGTTTTCTCACCTTTTGAAGCCACACCTTATGTTCCATGGAGCCGGGCCCTTGGTGAACGGTGGCTCAGGGCTGCTTGCGACACCTGTGCCCGGGCCACCTCCATGCCCTGCCCCACACAGGGCCAGGCCAGGCAGCCAGGGAGAGGAGCCAGGACCCTGGAAGCAGGAGGGAGGGAGGAAGGGAGGGAGAGAGAGAAAGAGAGAGCGAGAGAGAGAAAGAGAGGGAAGGGGTGGGAAGAGCAGAGAGGGAGCAGCTGGCAGGGCGAGGGGGGCTGGGAGGAGGAGGGCTCAGCGAGCCCCTGGCGGATTCATTATTCACGGATGTTAATGGCTGGGAACACACGGCGGCGGGAAGCCCTCTGAGTGCCAGCTCGATGCCTTGGAGAAAACCCAATGGAGCAGGACCTGGGAACAAAGCCCCACGCCAGCAGCTGGGGAGGGGGTGGTGTCCCCGGCTCAGACCTCACACCGACCCCGAGTTCGACACCTGCGAACCGCGTGCTCCCTGGAGTGACTCAGCAGCCAGCACCCAGGAAAGTGCCCAGGTCACCCCTGAGGGTGCTATCGCCGCTGCCATCAGCCCAGCCCAGCCCATGAAACCCGAGACAATGCCAGCTGGGCTGGGCGGGAGGGACCCTGGCCAAGCTGCCTTCCTGGCAAGAGCGGGCGGCCATGCCAGCCGCAGCCCTGTGTGGTCCAGGCGTGCGGAGGTGTCCGCCCCACCTCACGGTGTGGAAACGCAGGCCCAGCCGGCAGCTCACGCCGACAGAGACGGGCAGCCTGCAAGAGGCAGGGCCTCCAGGGGCAAGGGAGAGGGGTGGGGAGGAGAGAGTCTGGGTCAGCCACGTGCCTTCCCCCTTGGCCACTGAATGGTCACCATGCAACCACATGTACACTGTGGGCGCCTGCGCAATTCTATCAGTCTCCGCGGAGTAGGGGCCACTCTGCCCATTTTGTTGATGGTCAAGTTAAGGCTCCAAGCGCTTGTCACCTGCCTGGGTCACTCAACCTGTCATGGCAGCACCTGCCTCCAGTGCACGCTCTTCTCAAGGGGACTCGCTGCCTTGGTCACCCTGTGGGATGCACACATACACACACACACACACACACACACACACACACACACACACACGGCTGTGCCCGCTGTGCCTTGGCATCATGGGGTGGGAGCCGACGCACTGGCCCACCCACGAGCCGGGACTCTCCGTGCCCTTAATCAGGAAGATATGTTTCTGGAGTAAGAACCGCATCAGCACTTTTATTTTCAAGTTCAGACAAGGCTTCTTCTTTCTTCCCAATTTTCCCTCCGCATGGGCGAGGCTCATCCTGCTGCCCAGACTGACAGGCCTGAGACGCAGCTGCACTGGGAGGAGGAAGAATCGGGGACAATAGCCCAGGGGAGACCTCCCTCCCCAAGGTTGTCGGGCTCAGTAAGGCCACAGCCAGTGCGACCCAAGTGACAGCAAGCCCATGGCCCTTTGCGAGTCAGCCACACAGACACAAAGGCTGGGTACCCAGGCTTCCGCTTCCTCCCCAGGGTCTGGCAGCCAGAGAGAGATGAACTGGAAGCAGCAGGGAAGAGATAAGGGAGGAGGGAGGGGCAGGGGCGGGAGGGACAGGCACCCTACCAGCCAGGGAACTGAAGGCCAGGGACCGGGAACACTGGGGGAACACTGACACAGGCCACAAGGCAAATACTAGAATTCTGCCCCAATAGTGTTCCCTTTTTATTTTTTAAATTTTATTTTTTAACCCTTACTGCTGAGAGTATTACAGATGTCCCCATTTTTTCCCCTTGTCTAGGTGACCAGATTTAAAGCGGTACACCATAGACAGGGGGTGGGGGGTGGGGGGGTGGGGGGGGTGAGGTTCTTTTTTTTTCTTTCGTTTTCTTAATTATTACTTAAAGTATTACAAAGAGTAATTGGGACTTTTTTTTTAAAACGCCGCGGGACAAACCGTTAAAAATCGGGACTGTCCCGCCAAAAGCGGGATGTCTGGTCACCTTACGCCCCCACCCAGTCCCCATTCAAACTGTCGCTGCTCCCAGGTCTGAAATGGACTTTATCTGACAAATGGGTGCCGGGAGGCGGAGTCAGAACCTCCCAGGAGAGGAGGTGAGAGAGCTACCTGGAGCCCACAGCAGGTCTGACCCCTGGGGGAAGCCTAAGCAATTCCATCAGGCAGGACTCTGAGGGGCTCTCCCGGCATCCTCTGCGGGGAACCGCTCCTGTGGGGCCTGCTCCAGGCACTGCTGGATGTCTGACCCCCAGACTCTGCCCACGAATGTCATGAACATCCTATGGTGGTTGTGGAACCCATGTTCCCACACATTCCCAATGCCCCCTGGTGGGAGTAGGCGGTACTGCCAGGGTAGAAGTGAGGTTGGAGGAGGAGGAGGAGGAGGAGGTGGAGGAGGAGGAGGAGGAAGAAGTGGAGGAGGAAGAAGTGGAGGAGAGGAGAAGGGAAAAGGAAGAAGCCAGGGGACCTGAAATGGGGAAGGATGGTGGTTAGGGTTGAGGCAGGCAGCATGGGTCAGATTGCCTTGAATGTTCTACTGGGGAATTCTGGGTGCAGGAAGACACGACAGGTTTTGCTCTGGAAAGATCCCTGGCGGCAGGGGTGGCTGCTTTAGAGGGTGTTGAGATTGAAGGCAGAGGCCTGGGATGGTCTCTGTGGAAAGATTAATCCAAATTCAATTTATTTAACAGACATAGAGCTCTTTGAATTTTCTTGTTCTGGGTCCATGTTGATAATTCATGTCTTTCACGGAGAAAAACTCAAGTTTAGAATTTTTTTGGCATAAAGTTGTCCACATTCCCCTCAGTCCCTCGTTTTTCTTTAATGTCTGTAGGATTTGTAGTGATGTCCCGGCTTTCGTGGCTGATATTGATCATTTTGTGGGGTTTTTCTTGAGCAAACTCATTGGAGATTTATTTCCTTTATTGATCTTTCAAAGAGCCAGCTGTTTGTTTCACAATTTTCTCTGCCATTTGCCCATTTTCTATATTGATTTCTGCATTTCCTCATAACCTTTGGTTTCATTTGTCCTCTTTTTGTAGCTTCTTATACTGGAAACTTAGATCATCGCTTTAAAATCTCTCCTTTCCTAACGAAGCTCCTTAAAGCTCCAAGTTTCTCTGAAACACATTGTTAGCTGCACTTAAAGAATTTTCATGTTGTTTTCCTAATCATACAGATAAACATACTTTTTTTCTTTATTAAGATATTACAAATGTGACTGTATCCCCCCAATATCCTCTCATCCCCCACTCCTGCCCTCACCCTCATCCCCTGTTGTCCACATCCATTGCTTATGCTTATATGCATGCATACAAGTCCTTTGGTTGATCTCTCCCCCTTACCCACCCTCCCCTACCTTCTGAGTTTTGAGCATCTGATCGATGCTTCTCTGTCTCTACATCAACATACTTTTGTTTGATAATTTCTCCTCCCACCCACAGGTTACCTAGGAGTGAGTTTTTAAATTTCCAAATATTCAGGTATTTTCCAGGTATCTGTTTGTTACAGATTTTCATTTACTGCTGTTATGGCCAGAATTTAATTGTGTATGTGCAACCATGCGTATCCTGTATGACTTCAAGCATTAAAACAACACATTAGGAAGAAGTTCTGCCGAGAGGAAGGACATGAAGATGCAGACTCCAGAGGGAAAGTATTATTTCCAAACGTTAAAAAAAAAAAGCATCCTTGTTTTTTAAATGGATGAAGGTGGGCACATTTTTCTATATTTTGATTCTAATGAACTCAGTTACAGGAATGACATCACAGCTCTGTTTTAAAGTATCTCTAATGTTTGCTGCAAATTACATTATCTGCAACGAGAAAGACTTCAGGTGAAAAACTTAGGTATCGACTGGAAATGTGTGTCGATTTTTTCAAAGTTCCTGCAGGGAGATGGGAACAGAGTGTGAAGACAAGTGAGCTGCACAGTGAACGCAGCTGGAGGGGAGGGTCCCTTTAGGGTGGGTGAGACCTGTGCCTGCGGGGGAGGAAGAGGCTGGCACCACCCGCCTGTGGGGGGACCAGGCCAGGAGGCGCTGAGGCCGGAGGCGTGAGGGCTGTGGGAGATGGGGAGGGAGCCAGTTCTGTTCGGGCTCCTGAGGGAGGGGAAGGGAGAGGTGGGGGTGGGACTGGGGATTCCCAGCCCCCGGGGAGCTCCGGGGTGCTGACGGGATGACGTACAGGAAGCGTCTGTGTGCAGTAGGCTCTGAGCTTCGGCAACATGACGCACCATGATAGACCTCGTGGTGTCTTATCCCCGGACAATGGCGGGAGTTAATTGTGAAATAACTAGGCACCTGCCATTTGCAGGCCCGATGCGGCAGCATCTCTGGCACCTACCAGTTGAAGCTGCATTTTGTGACTGGGGTCCCCTTGTCCCCTAAGTAAACCAGGAGCGGCATTGGGCGTCCTGTCTCCCCCTGGCACTGAGCGCAGAAAGGCACTCTGTTCCCTGTGACAGCAGCTTCATCTCCCTCCCCAGCGCCTGTTCTGAGCTGTGGTCCTGACACATGAAACAGCCCAAGGTCCAGAGCCCAGGGGTCAGGGAGGTGCAGATCCAGGCGCAACCCTCCTTGGAAGACTTCCTGGAGGAGGAGTGAGCAGGCTGCGGAGAAGCCAGGAAGGATACTCAAGGGCCCTGCGGTTCTAGAGGCAGGCGGGTCACAGCGCCAAGCTGGCCTCCCTTTGGGTTGGACACAGCCCGCCCCGCCCTGCAGGAAACCCCAGAACAGCGGCCTTGGCTGGCATCTCCTCTGAGCGAGGACCTAGTTCTTGCTCGATGGCGATGCCCTGAACTTCCTGAGCTCCCAGAACCGGGAATGGAACCTGGGTCTGCATCTTCCCATGGGGCCAGGCTGCCTCCTGTGTGGCCTCCGCACCATCTATTTTGCCTCGTTTGCCTCCAGCCAGCGAGCGAGAATCTCCTGCCCGAGCTCGTCACTGTCTCAGGTGGGTGTGAGGTCTCCCCGACAGGTGAGCCTTCAGCAGCAGCACAGAGGTCCCCAGAGGCAGTGTCCCATCTTGGGTCCAGCCCGATGCACACTGGCCCGGCCCCATCCTTCAGCCCCAGGCTGCTGGTCTCCTGCAGGAAGCTCTCCCACTTGGGCTGTGCCTGTGCTTGTGCTGCAGCTGCTCCTGTCGGTGCTCCGGCCTACACTGCACTGTGGCCTCCGGCTTCCGTCCGCCTCCCTGCACCCTGGGAGCTACGAGAGGGCAGGGCGAAGCGTTTCATTGATGCAACCACCGTTTGCATGCGGCAGGCTGGGGGCTAAACGACAGAAAGCCATTCTCTCCCAGGACTGGAGGCCGGAGCCTGAGGTCCAGGAGAGGGCAATTTGGTTTCCTCTGAGGCCTCTCTCCCTGGCTTGCGGGTGGCCGCCCCCTGGCTGCCTCCTCCTGTGATTGGCCCTCGTGCATGCACACCCTGGTGTCTGTGTCCAAGTTTCCTCGACTCATAGGGCGATCACAGCCAGAGCAAATGGGGCCCCATGGAAAGGCCCCATCTGTAATATAGGCACGTTCTTATATACGGAGGGTCAGCAGATGAACTGGGGAGTGGACGTGATGCAGCCCCTAACAGGATTAGACATGCCCAAGTGACACCAGACAGTCCCTGTGCTCCCTAGCCTGCTATCCAAGGAGGTGGGGGGGGGAGGGGCGCAGACAGGCAGCTCAGGGCCCTCCCGGATGCCCAGCCTCAGGGGCGCCTCCTCCTCCTGCCCAGGCATCTGCTGTGAAATAGCACTAACAAGTCTATCACCTCAAAAGCCCTTGAAGGTGTGGTGGTCATTTGATGTGTCAGCTTGACGGGGCCTCAGGGTGCCCAGGTGGTTGGTCGAGCATGATTCTGGCCCTGGCTGGTGTGGCTCGGTTATTTGAGCATTCAAAGGTCTCGTATTCGATTCTCAGTTGGGAACGCGTGCAGAAGGCAACCAATCGCTGTTTCTCTTTCACATAGATGTTTCTCTCTCTCCCTTTCCATCCAAGATCAGTTAAGAGCATGTCCTGCGGTGAGGACTGAAAAACACACACACATGCACGCACGCACGCACGCACACATGCGATCCTGGCTGTGTGGGAGGTGGCTGTGGATGAGCTGGTGGCCTGAGTAAGGCAGATTGCACTCCCCACGTGGGTGGTTGAAGGCCTGAGAACAATAAGGCTGACTCTCCCCCTCCCCCCCCCGAAAGGTGCATTTTGTCTCCCCCCGACTGCCTGGAGCTGGGATGCTGGGTTGGAGTGACTGAAACATTGTCTCAGGCCAACATCCCTGCCCAAACAGCCTTGTCTGCACAAGAAGGGGCTGGGAACGCTGGAGGGGCCCGCATGGCCGTCACCACTCTCTGGGTGACGTGCCAGATCCAGCTAACTGTCCCCACTCCCACTCCCCCTCCTTCCGGTGGTCAGGAATCACTGGCCCTGAGCGGGCACGTGGCCACCCAAGAAGAGACCGACCGGCCCAGTAGGACCAGATGTGGCCAAGGATTCAATTCTCGCCAATAGGATGAGAGCAGCAGACACGTGGCCATCCTGACCGCTTCCTCCGAGGGAAACTGCCGGCCCTTCCCAAAGGCAGGGAACCGGGCTCCTGCTGCCGCGGACTCGCTCTCCCCCACCTGGGGGTGGAAGACAGGGGTGATCAGCTATTCTGGCCGGTACCAGGATACTTTCATGGGGGTTTCAATGTGCATGTCCTTGATCACTAATGAGGTTAAGTGCTTTTTCATGTATCTTTGGTGTGAAGTGCCTGTTCAAGACTTGTGCCCATTTCCCCCAACTTTTTGATATATTTGGAATAGGAACGCTCTCTCAATTATGTTTCAAGTATCTTCACCCTCTGCCTTTCCACTTTTACTTAATTTTCAACCAAGTCCGCTCATCAGCTTTTGTAACATAGTTAAGAAATCTCACCCTACCTAAGGCTGTGAGACTATCTCCTAGAAATTTCAGCATTTCGCTTTTCATACCCAGATTCACAGTACTGCTAGGAATTGATATTTTTATATGATACAAGGTAAGGGTCAATTTCCTTTATCCTCTAAAGGTAGTCAATGGTGCCTGCAAGGTTTGTTGAAAGCACACCTTTCCTCCATGCTCGGCAGTGGCACCACTGAATATATACCAAGTGTGTTTCTTGGGCCTGTTTCTCTGCCCTCGGGCAGGACAGCACTCTGTACTGATCTTGCTTTGAACAGTTTTGATCCCTGTCTTGTTCTTCTTTCAGTATCTCAGCCGTTCTTGGCTCTTTGCATTTCCTTATACATTTTAGATTTTAAAAACTTATTCTCTAAATCTTTGTTGCTGGAATGTAGAAAGTCCACAAATCTTTGTATATGTAGCCTGTATCCAGTAACCTTGTGATTCATTTATTAACTCTAACCTTTCACATCCAGCCTTTTCTACATTAACTACGTAAACAAGCACATTGTCAGTCTGAGTTCTTTTGCAAGCATTTCCCTCCCACCTTTTTTTTCCCTGGAATATTTCATTGGCCTTGTCACCTTTCCACTATAAGGTCGAATGTAGGTGAATTGTGACTGACCTCGCCCTGTTCTTAATGTCAGAGGAGCATGTCAACATTTCATCTCGCCTGATACTTGCTATAGTTCTTAGAGATACTCCACCAAAATAATGAACTTCCCTCCTAGCCGTAATGTGTTCATTCTAAAATTAAAGTTGGATGTTGAATTTTCTCATACTTTTGTCTGAATTGACATGATTTTCTGTTAATGCTATGATGTTTATTTGCTTTAAAAAAAGTTATACCCATCTCGCATCTCTAAGATACAGTTTGTCAATAATGTGCGTAGGCTACCTGGGTCCATGTTCATGTGTGGGGTGGGCCTTCGCTGCTCCTTTCCTCTCGGGTGATGCTATTGGAGTCACGTGGGCCTCACAAAGTAAGTTAGTTGTGAGGTGTTCCCTCTTTATCTGTGAGAATCTGTGTGTAGTTGGCAGTACTTCCTAAAACGTGGGTAGAATTTGTTGATGAAACTGTGTGGGAAGTTTTAAAGATTAAACACTGAAATATAATCACATTTATATTGCCTTTGAGAGCAAAGTTGGAGAAGACAAGGGTCACATGTCCCTTGTCTAATCTGCACACACAGGCCGAAAGCCCAGGGCAGGGCCAGGACCAGCCTCCTCTGCCTTCGCCAGGGGCAGAACATGGTGAGTGTGTGTGGGGGGTGGGAGGGGAGGGGGCAAGGAGGGAAATATGGCAGCTTGATTCCAATTGCTGGGATGTTTGGGGTCAAAACCTGTTCTTTCCTTTTTAAATATATTTTTATTGATTTCAGAGAGAAGGGAGAGGGAGAAATGGAAACATCAATGAGAGAGACTCATTGATCAGCTGCTCCTGCATGCCCCCTACTGGGGGGTCAAGCCTGCAACCCAGGCATGTGCCCCAACAGGGAATCCAACTGTGACCTTCTGGTTCATAGGTCAACGCTCAGCCACTGAGCCACGCTGGCCGGGTTGCTCTTTTCTAAATCAGACGATTCTCAGAGAAAAGTCCTTGGCCCTGACCTTCTCTGACCCCCTAGTGTGCTGCCTAAACCACCGAGCTGTACCAGCTATCCACTGGAGCATTCGCAACGAGAAACACGACAGAGTGCCTGGTGAGGAAGGAATGGTCGCATCCACTGCTTGGATGAGAGAACGGGTTTTAGCTGTTTCCCCCACACACTAGCCATGCAGCTGGGCCGATCAGAACCTTGGACAGCACTGTGGGGGCTTTCTTCTCCAAAGGACTGGTTTTGTGTTAAATCTTAAATGTTGAGGTTCGCCCTCAACTTCCCTGCATTTTAAGTCTCAAGAGGATTCCTTTAGGCTCATGTGCAGAACTTACAATGAAGAGAAGACGTGTTTTTAAAGTCCTCCTGTGTGCAAAAACTGGCATTTTTGTTCCAGCATCTTTAATTCATTTGAGGATAGAAATTAAAAGGTAGTGAAAAACATTTAAATGACATTTAAGTCACAGGTGTTGTTAGAAGAGCAGTATGTCAATGCCTTCAAGATAATGAATGTTAAATATAGACATCCAAAATTTAAATTTTGATTTAAAATGTAGTAATTGAGCCTCACTGCATGGCTCAGTGGCTGAGTGTTGACCTATGAACAGGAAATCAGTTTGATTCCTGGTCAGGGCACAGGCCCAGGTTGTGGGCTCGATCCCCAGTGTGAGGCGTGCAGGAGGCAGCCCATCCATGATTCTCTCTCATCACTGATGTTTCTTATCTCTCCATTCCTCTCTGAAACTAATACAAATATATTTAAAAAATTAAAAAATAAAATTTACTAATTGGTAGCCCAAATGACCACAATCATTTCTGTCTCCCATTTTGCAGACCTCTTTGAGTAATTTGCAAAGCCCTGGGGTTAGACTCGGAAGCTCCTGAACCGAAGATGCGACTCATTATTAGCATCCCTCAGAACCCAAACCCGTGAGATGTATTCCTATGGATCTACACACACACACATTTATACACACATGACGAACTCAGGAGTATGTTACTAACTCGTAAGAATGACTATTTCTGAAACATCAGCATCCACCATCCAGTGATTTTCAAAAAATCATCTGCAAATACATGGACTCAACACCAGGCAGAAGCCTCGCCTGCAGCGTCAACCCCGATAACACGGCCACCCAGCTCGCTGTGGCCACTCTATCTCCAGAGCGGCTGCCTGCCCTTTCCCCTCTCTCCTAAATGACGGATGGAGGCAGCGATTCAATCCTCCACAGCGGCAGCAGCGTGTGAAATGAGGCCTCCGGCGCCGGGTCCCAGGCGGAGGACGGGCAGCGGCTGTGTGGGAATTAATATGCGGCCGCCAGTGGGTTCCCTGCGAGCCCCCACCTCGCATTAGAGCACACGGACCCCTCACCCCGTCTTCCCACAGGCTCCCTTCACTTGCTTGTGTTTGTTATTCACGGCTCCACCAGCACGTCTGTGCAGCTGCACTGGTGTGCACACAGCCATTGAGGCACACAAGGGTCTGCGGCAGCCTTGTTAAAGGGAAAGGACCCCCGCTGCGTCCCTTCTGGCCCATTCGGAGATCTCGAGTTTAACTCTTTGTTTCCCAGGCCAGAATGCCGGCTCTGCATTGTGAATTTTGCAGTGGCTTCTCCCCTGGTGGAATGCCACAAACCAGAGGGAAAAATGTTGCTTGCAGATTGCCAATCCTAGAAGCTGACACTGCTTCAGAGCGACACAGGACACAGAGCACAGGGACAACCTTTATTTCATGCTCAGGCTGTTCGACAAAGCGACCAGGTGTGGCTGCAGAGGGCCCAGGCATGCGGCACTTTGGGACAGCGCATCTGGACGCGCCTGCTGGGCTCTGCTATTCTGATCTGGAAGGTCTAACAGGATGTGCAAAAGCAACAGGCTGGTGGAGGGTGAGCTGCCCGCACAGTCATGACCTCCCAGCCAAGGTCCGGAGGAGGCTGCGAACCCATGGTCACAGCCTGGCGCTCACTTACCCAGCTCTACTCTACGGTGAATATAGAGAAAGGTACAGACAGACGGAAAGACAGATCCAGGTCAAATCGCCTCCCGCTCCCCAACGCTATCTGCGCAATCCCAGCGAAGCCACGGCCACCGGGCGCAGCCTTTGGAGACTGCGGCTCAGCGAGGACAGCTGTCCCTCGAATGCAGACCCCGCCCAGAGGCACCCCAGGGCCCACGAGGCATCAGCGCTCACACATGGCTCTGAGGAGCCTGATTCTAGGACGTTCAGAGCAAGAAGAGTTAATGGCCCTGTTTCGCCAGCTCCCCGTGGAATTCCAAAGGGCAGCTCGGTGCCCCAGCACACAGAGGGAGAGGGAGAGGGAGAGGGAGCCAGCGCTGTTCTCCCGCGTTTCTTGAATTAATGAACTGGAAATGCGTCTTGTCAGTGTCTGGAGAGGCGGAAGGCGTGAAAGAAGCGGCGAGAATGAATCACATGAGAACTGCGGCAGCTGCCTGCGGCGCTCGGGAAACCCAACAGGAGAGGAAACAAAGGGGACGCGCTGCCTCGCATCTGAAGGAACAAACGGGACCCGCGTCTCGGCCAAGGCGGGGCCTCGCGAGGAGCCCGTGCCGCCAGGGAGCGCCCCAGGCCCGAGGTGCCCGTGGCCACAGGACGGGCTGCAGACGCTGGGGTTTAAAGCACAGAAACAACAGAACACGCATGTACTCTCACGTTTATGCGGAAACACAGGAACGCTAGCATCTAAGCATGACGAGCTCCTGAATCGGTGCCGAGCCTTCAAACACTTGCACTGTCACACGCTGCGAACACGAAACGTCCACGAAACACACTCCAAAACTCCAGGCTCCTGGGGGCGGGTCAGTCACTGAGAAGAAAGAAAGAGAAAAACTGCATCTAACACCCATTTCCAAGAGTCACCAGGGAGAGCGAGAGGCGCTGGTCGGTGATCGAGGAGGAGCGAGAGCCCGACAGCTCCAGCAGCACACGCTGGTCCCCCTGCCCGAGTCAGCAGGAGCCATCTCTGCGGTCTCCTTCCGGCCAGAAACACAGACAAACAGAGTTCTCCCCAGAATGAGTCTGACATGCTAACTCTTATGAAAATGGCAGCCTAAAGCCTGAGAAACTGGTGGCAATTGAGTGTGAGGCTGCCTTTCCACTCTGGAGGTGCAGTGCTCCCACCCGTTCCCAGGCCGGAACCCTGCCGACAGAGGGGCTGGAGGGGGGACCTCCCTGCAGCATACTCACCGGCGGGGGGGTGCTGGTGGCTTTCAGAACCAGCTTGTCACCCCTCTTCTCCACTTCGAATCCCATCTTCTTCAGCAGGGATGCGTCCGCCAGCCCCTGCTCCTCCATCTTGGCGATCAGATCCTGGTTCTGGCTGTTGTCCTCGGTGAGGTTGCGGATGGCGTACACCACCCACTGCATCAGAACTGGGACGGAGTGAAGGAATCTGCCGACACGCGTGCTGCGTCAGGAACGCCCGTGAGGGCTGAGGGGGAGGGCATGGCGGGGGAGCGGCACCGGACCGACTCACGGATGCTTTTTTTGAGGATGTGCTACAACTATGCATCCAAAGCGGAAAGACACTTACAACAACATGGCATACATGTATGCACATGTGTGTCCAGGGTGCGACGGCAGGACGTGCTGATGAGTGGGTGCAGAAGCAAAGGCGCAGCGTAGCCATTTTTGAAGTTTAAGAACACTGATGTGTGCACTCCCGCACACACACACACACACATGCACGGGCAACGGTTAGGGTCACTAGGGAAAGATCAGGGCGTCACTGAACCAGACGAGAAACCACCTTGCCCGAGGAAAGCCCGCTGGGGAACGAGAACGGTCTCCTAGGCGCCCGCGGAATGCCCTCACTCCTGTCTACGGTGCAGCCAGGAGCCTCAGGGGCGTGCTGTCGGCGTGAATGCTCGTGCCCTCGGGAAAGTGGCCCCTCCCCGCCCCGACTTTACATGTGATGAAGTCCTCACAGCAAACAGGAGACGCTCACCAAGGAGACAGAACCACGTGTGACTCAGAGGCCTTCGCCTTCGCCCCCGAGAGCTGTGCACACTTAAGCGCACACACACCACACCCCACCCACAGCAGTGAGCGGCTCTCGGCGCCTGTGAGCATGGAGATGCTGCTGTTGGGACATCTCCATGTTGGATCCAGGGACACACAGGACACGCCAAGAACCAGGGCCTGGCCCCCTTGTCAGTCAGTCCAGAGGGAACAAAGTGCCGGAGGGGATAAACACTTTCCCATGAAGAGGTCTCCTGCCCTTGCCTGGGCCGCAGCAGGGAAACAGGGCCTGTCCGGTGGCAGAGGTTCCCAGGCCAGCATCTCCAAGGCCACGACTGGGCACGTGTGTCCCACAGGTGCCAGGCCTGTCCTGGTTGCAGCCTCTTTGCCCTGACGCAGAGCCAGGGAAGGCTCCACGCACAGCCTGTGGCCCTGACCCACGCACAGCCTGTGGTTGCTGCTCGAAGGGCTTGGGGAAGGAAGTGATTCAAAGCCTCACAGGAAATAGTGAAAGACCTCCCCGTCCCTGAAGTCAGACAAAGGAGAGGCAGAAAACACGAGAAATTTTATGTTCGGGACGTTTTCTGGGGCTGAAAGGTGACTCGTCTTGGTTCCCGGCACCTGAGCTGCCTCCCACCGAGCGGCCTTCCTGGCTCCGAGCTCCCAAGTGCGGCTCCTGCAGGAGGGGCCTGGCCGCACCCCAGGACCCGCAGCAAGCGCTGCAGGACGGCCCTTTCCTGGTGGCCGGGCCAGGAGTGCTGGGCCGAGGCCGCCGCTCTCATTACTCACCGCGGGGGGAACGTCCTCGCGCCCCTGACCGGTCGGTCACCCTTGCTCAACGCCCTGGTCCTTGATAAGCTACGTTTTTCTCCTGGAGCCAGAAAACATTCAAATGCACAAAACCTAAATGTGAATTTCTCCCTCCTGCACGATCACACAGAAGAACACTAACAGTCCCGGGGGAGGCTCTTCCCGCCGGTCAGTGCCCTGGACATGCCTCCTCGCACGCAGATCAGCCCGCACCCGCGCAGCTCCTCGCGGGGAGCAAGAGGCAGCGGCCACAAGACCCGACGGGAGGAGCAAACGTGAGAAAGGGGGCATTCAGGCCAGAAAAGCACACGAGGAGCCTGGAGTCCTGTGCTAGCCTCTCCACTCTCGATGCTGGAAGCAGGAGGCTTCTTCCCAGCCCTTCCTGGCCACTTGCTGAGACACTGGAAGTGGGGAAGCCCACGCTCCCATCCCGCGCTGAGAGCCCGGACAACTGCAGGGCTCGGGGCTGGAACGGACGGAGGCCGGCCGGCCCGCCCGGTGCACACGCAGTGTCGCTGGAGGAGAGAACCATCACGGAGCTGCCAGTGGTCAGGTTCGCGGTCCCAGGCAAACGGCCCTGCCCAGCACGGCCCGCACTCCTGTCTCGCTGGGTGCCCTTCAGCCCTGAGGCTCCAGCAAAGTCACTCCCACAGGTGAGCCCTGACCTGGGACATGCCTCCCCCTCCCCTGCCCTTTCATGTCTCACATAGACGCTGAGCCTCCCCCCACCCCGCAGCTGCCCCGCACCCTTCCCCCATCCCGCCTGCCCCTCACACAGCTAGCTTGGTGTGCCCTAGGGATGTTTCCAGAGCTTTCTCATTCTCGTTCCCACATCACGGTGCCCACCTGTGTAAGAGACGGGGCTGCACCTACCAGATGCCCATACCCCCAGCTCTGTCTCATTCCCCACATGACGTGGATTACGATACACAATGTAAGCTGGCCACCTGGTATGTTTGTCTGCCCAGCCCCCCTGAACCTCCCCTAAGCAAGGTGATGTCTCATCACCTCTGTCCCCTGCTCCAGCCCAGTGCTGGGAAGTGTCTGCCGGTGTCAGTGTCAACAGTGATCGTGGCTCCCACTTCCCATGGGGCGGGGCCTGGGCACCGCACAACCCACAGCCCTGACTCAGGGCTCTGCAGGGTTGAGATCAGAGGAAAGTAAACCAACATAAATGCAAACCAGGCAGATGCTGAACTGTGTACATAAAAGGCCATGACAACAAACCTCAGAAGTCCCATGTGGACGGACAAAAGTGTGGACTTGACTCATGTTCATCTGGGAAGGCAACCACCACATTATGTGAAAATACTGTTATGTTTGTTTTCTTTTATATTTTCACTAGAGGCCCGATGCACAAAATTCGTGCAAGAATAGGCCTTCTTTCCCCTCGCTGCCGGCACCAGCTTCCCTCTGGCACCCAGGACCCGGGCTTCTGTTGCAGTCCTGGCTTCATCCGGAAGGACGTCCAGTCTAATTAGCACATTATGCTTTTATTATTATAAATTTACTAGGGGCCTGGTGCACAAAAATTTGTGCACTCGGGGTGGAGGGAGTCCCTCAGCCCGGCCTGTGCCCTTTCACAGTCTGGGACCCCTCAGTGGATGTCCTATGATGGCCCCAGTCTGCCAGGCGCCTTTTGTGTGTGTGTGTGTGTCACCACTGGGGACCTGCCCCCAGCCGCATCTGAGGCTCGGAGCAGTCCTCCTGTGTGTGTCTACCTGCTGGGGGCCTGCCCCAGGCACACCGTGGAGGCTTGGAGCAGGCACCCCCTCTATGTTGATCTCTCAGACTCTTGCCCTCCCCTGCATGTTGTTCTCTTTTTTGAGCGTAGCCAGGGCTGGGTGGGGCCTGCCTCCCAAGCTTGCCTACTGCCCATCTTCCTCCAGCCACCAGAAAGCAGGGAAAACCCCGCCTCGTGGTCAGGC
>PVJC01036002.1:0-17954 GCA_004026665.1 Murina feae | reverse complement strand
GGTGTGCTTATTCTGGGACATCCATCTTCTCCTGCCCGTAGACTCAACCTCAGACTAGAACCTGAACCTTAAGCTCTCCTGCTTCTCAAGCCTTCAGACTCAGCATGAAACTATATTTTGGCTCTTCTGTGTCTCTAGTCCACCAACTGCAGGTTTTGGGACTTCCTGTATTCCATAAGCACATAAACCAATTTCTTACAAGAAATATTTATCTCCTATATAATAAAAGCCTAATATGCTAAGTGTCCAGTCATCCATTCAACCAATCAAATTGTAATATGCTAATGATATGCTAAGGCCACTCAACTGCTTGCTTGACATGCACTGACCACCAGGGGGCAGATGCTCTGACCAGTAGGTTAGCTTGCTGCTGGGGTCTGGCTGATCAGGACTGAGTAAGATGGGATGGATATAACCTGGAGCCCTCCCATGGTCCTTCCCTGGCTGGCCAACTTCCTGTGTCCCTCCCTGGCCCCAACTGTACACTGGTGGGGTCCCTTGTCCTGGCCTGTGCCCTGTCACAATCCAGGACCCCTCGGGGGATGTCAGGAGCCAGTTTTGGCCCAATCCCGCTCAATGCAGGAGCTACCCTGTGGTGGTCAGTGCACTTCCACAGGGGAGCTCCACTCAACCAGAAGTTGGGCTCATGGATGGTGAGCTCAGTGACAGTGGCAGGAGCCTCTCCCACTTCCATGCAGTGCTAAGGATCTCTGACTGAGCCACCAATCAGACATTCCCAGAGTGTGAGAGGGCTCAGACTGAGCTGAAGCACTCCACCCCACCCAAGTGCCCGAATTTCATGCACCAGACCTCTAGTATATATATAAGATATACCTGATTCTCTGATTCTTGGGAGAACCCAGACTAATATAACATTTGAAAGTAAAATTTATAAAATCAAAACAAATTTATTCCTAATCAATTTTTCTTTAAAGTTAGGTGTGATTTCATTTGTTTATTTATTTATTTTTATTATTTGCTTATTTAAATTTTGTTTTAAGGGCTTTTAATTGTGAAAGTGTTCCATAATGTCCAACTGTTACTATCAGCAATACTCATATATCTTTAAAAAAAAAAAATATATATATATATATATATGAAAGCCTAAGCAACCAGATGACTGTATGACCAGCTGGTAGCTATGATGGCACGGACCACCAGGGGGCAGACACTCAATGCAGGAGCTGCCCCAGTGGTCAGTGTGCTCCCACAGCCAACCTCCATGGCTGGCCAACCTCCTGTGGTCCCTCCCCCTGGCCAGCTGGCTCAGATCAGCCAGGTTGGGACTGGGTGAGAAGGCCCTGATTGGTCCCAATCACTGACCAGGCTGAGGGACCCCAGCCATGCATGAATTCATGCACTGAGCCTTTAGTATTTGAAATATTCTAACATCTTATTCAATATTAGATGAGAAAAATACATAAGATCTATTGCTGATAGTTGCTAAAAATAACTATTAATACTTACTATAACATTCATTTTTGATGTTTTAATAATGTTCAAAATATACCAATATATTTGGTATATGGGGCGTCAGTCTTAAAGGAAGATTTTTATTTTTTAGTAAGTTACATATTTTTCACTGTTATTATTATACAGAAAGAAGGAAACACTTTTATTAGTATATCACATTACTTACACACCGTGAAGTACTCTATTCAACAGGCAATGGAAAGACTTGGTATTAAAAATGGGTGACTAACAGGCTCTATGGGTTTGCTTAATCATTTAAATGAACATGTTCTAAATTTGATATTCAGAGGAGGAAAAGCTAGACATCACTGAATTGTTTTTAGAATGTTGAGCTAGGAATGGAGGAGCGGGAGATGTTATTATGAAACACCCCATTTTTCTATGCATGAAACATTTTCCCCATTAGTCCTTATCCAGTAATGGCAGACCCATTACAATTTTTTATATATGTAGTGATTGCTTAAGGCCTAATTTTGATGTAATTAAATTTTCCAGCACATTATTTCTAAAGATATTTTGAGTCGAATCATAACATTAACCCCCATGGCCTACTACAGCTACCTATAGATGCAATTCCATTACCAGACAATAGGCTTGTCTAGATCCTTTACCTGTCAAATCCCTAATCTGCCCAGAGTTGGGGGTGGAGAATGGCTGAGAAGTGTGAGTAAGGCTTCTTATATTATGATCTCTGTATGTAGATAACCTGCTTGCTAAGCTAATAGTCAACCTTGGGTGGAAAAAAAAAAAGTAGTAAGTAGAAATGAGAGATATAATAAAAGGAAAACATTAGTACACCAAGGAGGGATGCAACTGTGCAGTTTCCAAGTGAGTGACTCGGCAACAGAAGGATACTCTTCGTCATCCCTCTGAAATCTAATGATGACCAATGGCAAGTGGAGGGAGAAGCCTCAGGACTTACTGCCCCCACAGGAGAAGCACTGAACTTCCGCTCATTTTACCATTGCAGCAATAGATGTACTGACTTGATGAACACGGGTCCCACTGTTGCAAATGTTCTATGGGTATGTTAAGAGCTCAGTGGGTTCTGAGTAGGAGTAAAATAACGTTCCTAGAATATTGTTGGCATGATGGAAAAGTCCTAGGGACATTAGAAAAAGCTCTTCTCAAATGCCTGGACATTTATCTAGAGAGAAAGCAAGGCCCTACTTAAATCAATTAAAATCAGTAAAAACTGTAACAGAGCTGTCAACATTGGTAGAAGAGGGATTACTCAGTATAAGGAAAGACTGTCAGGTGTCATTGTTTTCTGGGTGGCTTCAAAGGCTGGACACTGTGTAGCTTAGTGAGCCAAACAAAGGCAACTCGATTGTTTGAACACTATATTAAACCTTAGTAATAGTAGGACATCACAAAAAAGTGTGACTTTCATCATTGTTTTTAAAGTCCAGAATATTACAAAAACAGTTTAAAAAGTCTTCACTATAGCTTAAATTTTGGGTTTGATTAGATAGAGAGGCAAAACTTTGTCATTACACCTGGAAGCCAGTATCCTAAACCCTTCCCTATATTAACTGGAATACTATTATAGCTACAAGCCAAATATAATCCAAAATTCACTGAATAATGTTGTTGGGTCACCATCTCAGTCAGTTAGAATGTATGGCACAGCAGGAAATTACTACATAATCTCTCTGACAAAGCTATAGGATGAACAAATGGTTTGCAAATTAATTTACAGAATTAAGTTAAAACCAGACTTTTGTAAATAACTCTCCAAAGTGAGAAAATATTTTATGATCTGAATTGAAGTCATCACTTGATAAAAGACTTCTGAAAATTTTCCAGGAAAGGAAGTAAATTTGGCCTTATAAAAATTACACATTCAATAAATTCTTATATTAATATATATAAAAGGTTCAACTGACTGAACCCACTGGAGAAATAAGAATAATTTCACTGACAGAATATTAAAATGACTCTGTAGGCATATTATCATGTTAAAAAGCTTTGCAGAGAAAAATCCTATTAAAATGGCATGAGTCAAATCCAATTTATTGTCACAGTGTTACTAAATTTAATCTTTGTAAAAAATATAACACAAACTATAAGACAAAAATTGGAAATACATCTTAGAAACATATAGTATGGAAATATTGACTGAGGACAGGTGATTGGCCAGGAAGGTCAGTAGTTCACTTACAACATATTTTCTTCACATTACTAGAGAGAGGTTAAAATTAGGGATGAGAACATGACCTATATTATAAGCATGCTGGGGAAAAACAAAAAACCCTATGACAAACTAATGTTATTTAATAGAAGGATAGTACTTATCTTTAAAATTCTTTAGTGGACTGTCCATGGTTCAGGGTTGGTTATTAAATCTAGAACCTATGATTAATGAGGCATGCTCTCTGGAAAATGTCTCATAAGCTATGTGAGTACATAATGGGGATGCTTCATACCTTAAATAAAACATTTTTTTAAAACAAGTGACTGTCTGTCTTACTTGGGATCCATTCTTTAGAGGTGGACTAGAGATGCATACTGTGGGGAACTGTGAAGCTGTACTAAATACCCAGAACCTCTTTCTTCTTTATATTTTTTCCATAGATCATTGTGTCCATGAAATTATCAGTAAACCTTGATATTGGGCAACATCTCTGACCTATGCAAATCTGATTTGACAATTCCCTATCATTTGTCTTCACTGACAAGGAAAGAACAGTCATTTATCATTCCTTAATAGTGACAACCCAAGGCTGGTCTCACAGATATCTCAATTCAATGATGTCCACAAACTTTCATCCTCAACACACAGGTCTTAAAAAAAAGCAATTCTCCCTAGGAATTAATTTAAATTTATGCTGTTTTAAGACTAATTTTCATTGTATTAACCACAAATGTCTCCAATCCTTAAAGAACACAATTCAAGAAGAGAAAAGTCGAATAGTGAGGCTGTTTAAAGACAGTAAGGAAACTAAAGTACATATGCAATTAGAAAATGTATAATTGATAATCTATGGCATTAGCATAAAACACACTGACAACAGTGGTTCTTCACATTAACTTCAGTGTAACCTCAGTGTTTAGAGAAATGTTTATATCCCTGCAGCTATTTCCTCCTTTTTGCCACAAAACATTAAAGTTTATACTTAGTAATACATCAGACATTTTCTTAACAAAACCTAATAGGGCAGTAATTTGAAATATACAGCCATTATATAATTTTGTTTCAATTATACAGTGTGAATTTGAAACTATAACTATCATTCTATTGTTTTTTTCTTTAATATATATATATATATATATATATATATATATATATATATATATATATATATATTTGATTTTTTAAAGAGAGGAAGGGATAGAGAGCCAAAAACATCGATGAGAGAGAAACATCGATCAGCTGCCTCCTGCACACTCCCTACTGGGGATGTGACCACAACCAAGGTACATGCCCTTGACCGGAATGGAACCTAGGACTCTTCAGTCTGCAGGTCGACACTCTATCCACTGAGCCAAACCGGCTAGGGCTCAAACTATTTTTTTAAATAAACTTATGCACCAGTACACTACAAGTGAACTCACAAAGCATATTTTCCTAGACATTGCCATGGATACTGTCTTAGTGAATTTACCATTCTACAATAATGAATCCTTATTTCTTTCTTCTATCTGTACTTTCTAAGTAGTTACCTAGTTACCAGGAAAATTATAGGTAAACACTCTCACAATGACATTTCCATTCCTTAGTTTTCACTGTCTTTTCAAAGCTAATATTCATATGCTTGCCTTTCCTAACCATCATTGTGCCAAAGAAGCCATTTAAAGCTTTTTATGGTCCAAATGAAACACTATTTCTCTCTGAGAGATCCACTATTTATCTATCCTCTCATCTTGCCTTTTCCAGCATACTCTACAGTGATCAATAGAGATTGATTGCATCAAAATTATTTCCTCTATTTCTATCTCATCCCCTTCATCCAAGCTATCTGTAGATTCTATAATCTCTCATCTTTTCTGTTAACATATTAGTTCAAACTACCACTGTTGACCACTTGAATTATTTTAGTAGCTTCCTACTCAGTGTCCCTGAATCTCTCTCACCTTTAGGATCTATGTTCCACGCAACCAGAGTTATTTTCTCCCCAAATAGAATTAGTTTATATGAATCACTTCCTTAAATCACTTCCTTAAATCAGGTCTATGGTTTTCATTTTAGTAACATTCTCTCTCTCTCTCTCTCTCACTCTCTCTCTCTCACACACACCCCAAAAAATCAAATAAAACCACAAGATTATTATGGCTTCTAAGAATCTATGTGACCTTCTCTCTTTGTCCCTCTTAAATTGATCTGCTATTGCTTCCCTCCTCATGCACTAAACTATATCCATATTGGCTTTCTTTCTTCACCCATGGATCTCAATATAGTTGAGCACCAACTTTTTAATTTAGAGTGACAGATTAATTACCTTGCTCAAGGTCATGTTAGAATTTTATTGCAGAAAGGCATTTAAAGCAAAGTTTCCTGACTCCTCATTATTCTTTTTTTCATTTCTTTCTATAACACATAAATTCCAATTAGCAATAACACTTTCCACAGTTTCCTTCATTAGTGGTTAATTATCAATTTTGAGTATTAATTATCTCTCTAACTACAGTGATGGAAAATTAGGAGCTTTTTTCTTTTTGGTAACTGTCCAGTTCTTCCTATTTGGAAAAAATAAATCACTGCTCTTTGAAGATAAAACATTATTCTCAGCCTCTTATGGAGGCAGAGGCTATAGAAGAGGTAGAAGCTGGGCTCTAGTTCATATACTTATGAGTCATTAAAAACTGAAACACTGTCCCATATTGAGTTGACTATTTTGAAACAAGCTAAAAATTATCATTGAGATAAAACAACTGTATTAGCTGGATGATCACAGGTTATATCCATATTTTTCAGGATAGGTAATTTTTACTGTGGGGTAAATAGGTAAAAATTATACTGGATGGCAATTGCATTTGGTGTCTAAAGAAAAGCACCTGCAAAGAAATCTATGCAATATACAATTTGTCCAGATTAGTTTTCATTTTGAAAGAGAAGTTCTGAAATATCCCCAAAGCAGTTTACTCATCAATTGAAAGTCCTCCAAAAAACAGAATGATTGGGAAACCAGTCTGTGAAGTGGAAAAGAAAAGGTCCCTAAATTTTTTGGAGGGAATAACTTTTAAAATACTTAAATGGCTAGTTTACTTGGTTCAATTAAGAATTAAACTTGTTGATTCGTACAGCTTATTGCTGTTACATCTAAAACAAACATATGTGATGTTCTGATAAAAATTATAAAAATAAAAATAAATTACAATTTTTATCCTATATAATAAAGAGCTAATATGCTAATTAGACCAGACAGCAGAACAACCTTCCAGAGCGACCAGTGGGCAGGGGGCAGGTCCGTGGGGCCACGAGGCTGCTGGGACTGTGAGGCCCAAGGCAGCCGGGGCTATGAGGGCCTACACTTGCATGAATTTCATCCATTGGGCCTCTAATGTTATAATAATTCCCACAAAACTTTAAAAAATCAAATCTGTGTTATGTGTCATCATAAATTTAATTTAAATCATAATTTATAATGGACTGTTAGAATATTTTCCTAAGCTGTTAACACTTAATTTGAACTAAAACCAAACATCACTAGTCTGTGATTTCTTAACTACTCTTAGCTGTTTGCTTTCTTTCTTTTTAAACATTAACTCCCACTATCTAGAAAATCTTCTCTCTACTTCTTTGAAGTATTCCAGATTGTTCTTCAGGACTCAGGTTAAATGTTACAATATGTAGAAGCCCTTTTTTATATCCTGTGTTAGTTTCCTATTCCTTCTGTAACAATTTAGGACAATCCTAAGGGCCTGAAGCAACACAAATTTATTAAGATGCAGTTCTCTAGGTCAGATGTCCAACAGGTCTAAGTAGGCTAAAATCAAGATATCAGCAGGGCTGTATTACTTCTGGAATATCTATGGGAAAACCCATTTCCTTGCTTTTTTAAGTTTCTAGGCCCTACCTGATTGATTCCTTGGCTCTTTTCTTTTTCTTTAATTTTTACCCAAGGATGATTTTCAGAGAGAGTAGAGGAGAGAGGCATATTGATGTGAAAGAAACACATACATTGGTTGCCTCCTGCATGGGTCTGGACTACAGCCTGGGGTCTGGGCTGGTGAGGAGCCTGCAACCTATGTACAGTGCCCTTGACCAGAATCAAATCCAGGACCCTTAGGTCTGCAGACCTACTCTCTATGCACTGAGCCAAACCAGCTAGGGTCAGATTCCTTGGCTCTTAAATTCCTTTCTCCAGCTTCATACCCTGCAATAGCAGGTCAAATGATTTTCACATGGTATCTTTCTGAACATTGTTTTTTGGTTGCATTTCTTCACTAATTTATCTTTATCTCTTCATCCCTATCTCTCTCTCTCTCTGTCTCTGGCTCTATCATCTCTATATCTCTGTCTCTATATTGCTATCTATCTATCATCTATCTATCTATCTATCTATCTATCTATCTATCTATCTATCATCTATCATCTGTCATTTATCTATCATCTATTTATCTCTCTACCATCTCCATCTCTGTATTTCAAGAATATCTGAATATCAACTTCAATTCTCCTTTGTCATACAATGTGTCAAAGTCATAGATTCTAGGTATTAGGACATAAGCATATAATTCTTCCTATCACATATATTCAGGTAGATTTTCTTACACTAACCAATCTTTCTACAGTTAGCAGATGTGTGATTGATATATCATAGACTAAGCTACACTAAGCATCAGTATCCTATATAATAAAAGCCTAATATGCTAAGTGCCTGACCGGCCATTCAACCAATCAAAGCATAATATGCTAATTATATGCTAAGGCTGCTCAACCGCTTGCTATGACATGCACTGACCACTAGAGGCAGACTGTTGACTTGTCATCCAGTCGCTGTGGTGTGCATTGATCACCAAGGAGCAGACAGTCAACCAGTTGACCAATTGCTATGATGTGCAGTGACCACCAGGGGGCAGATGCTCTGACCTGTAGGTTAGCTTGTTTCTGGGGTCCAGCAGATTGGGACTGAGATGGGCTGGAGATGCCCTGGAGCCCTCCCGTGGTCCCTCCCCTGCTGGCCAGCCTCCCACATCCCTCCCTGGCTCCGGTGGGATCCCTAGGCCTGGCCTGTGCCCTCTTGCAATCTGGGACCCCTTGGAGCATGTTGGAGAGCTGGTTTCAGCCTGGTCCCACAGGCCAGGCTAAGGTACCTCACTGGTGCATGAATTCATGAACTGGGCATCTAGTACTGTAATGGTTAAAAGGATGGATTCTTAGAGACAGACAGATTTAAAACTCTAAGCCTGCAATTGATACTATATAACTGAAGCAAATGATTTAGCCTTTCTGCATCTCTATAAAATCATCACAATAATAGTGATCATCCTTAGAATTGAGGGTTAAGTTTTCAAAAATGTATTAAACAATAAATATCTGGGCTATGGTTAGTGCTCAATGAAGATTACACATAATCATTAGAAAATTCAAAAAGTTGGCCTTTATTTTGATTATTTCATTTACCTATGAACACATCTAATTATTTGTTATCCTTAGCACTTAGCTTTTAACATTTCCTTAATGAGATAACCTCTGTACACCCAATTTTAAAAATTTTTATTTACTTTCTTCAAAAATATCCATTTAGTTGAATTTTAATATCACATTTTTAATTTCTATCTAAAAGATTAAACTAAATAAACTTATTTAAAAATATATTGTTTTTAGAGAAGAATGGAGAGGGAGAGAGAGATAGAAACATCAACGATGAGAGAAAAATCATTGATTGGTTGCCTCCTGCCCCACATGGGGGTTAAGCCCACAACCCAGGCATATGCCCTGATTGGGAATTGAATCATGAACTCCTGGTTCATAGGTCAATGCCCAATCACTGAGCCATGTTGGTCCAGCAATGAACTTATATTTTAAATTCATAATCACATTTGCTATAGAGTGGTATTGAATACATTTTATCCTATATAATAAAACCCTGATATGTAAATACACTGAACAGTGGAACAACTGGTCACTATGGCACTCAATGACCACCAGGAGATGGTCAGTGCACTCCCACAGCGGGAGCACCACTCAGCCAGGATCTGGGCTCACAGTTGGAGAGCATTGTGGTGGTGGCGGGAGCCTCTCCCACCTCCGCAACAGCACTAAGGAGCAATGAGCCCTGCTTCTGGCTGAGTGGCATTCCTCCTGAGCGGCATCTCCCATCTCTGCTGCAGGTGGGTGGTAAGGAACGAGAGTCCCAGACTGCAAGAGGGAGGTTTGATTCCTGGGGGGATTAGGCATAAGCTGGCAGGCAGACATCCCCCAAGGGGTCCTGGACTGTGAGAGGGTATAGGCCAGGCTGAGGGACCCTCCCCCACCCAGTGCATGAATTTCGTGCACTGTGACTCTAGTATGATAATAAGGTACATTTATATATAGTGTCAATGAGAAATGATCTTAAAAACATAAGTTAGGAATAATAAAATCTTGTTATTAAAGGTTATTTTATTGCCAATTTGCTATTTCCATGAATATTTGGAATTACTTAAATTATAAATTTTATGCACAACTATAGGCATTATGCACAGTCCATGCTATACAACAGTATGCTTTCTCTGCATCAAATTAATTAATATATTCTGGAACTGCCTATATTTTAAATAAATCATCTTTATTTTACATAAAATTCTATTTAAAGATTACCTGGAAATCATTGTGAGACCTCTGATTTAAAATGACAGATTAAGCTAACAAATTTAGCTTCTTAGTCTCTCTCACAAACAAACAGAAATATGATGAAAAACTATTAAAATGAATACATTTACAATAATGTGGAGAACAAGGACTGATGCACTAGTTAATTTTAGCGAATTCCTGAAGGAGAACAAATGGGTATTATACTAACATATTATTCTGAAAAATGAGATATAAATCTCAGTGAACAACAAAGAAAACGCTAGTGAGAAACAGAGAAGTCTGGTTTTGGGTTTGTTTGTGTTTTAGTACATAAAAACCCCCACATCCCTCCCTGGCTCCGGTGGGATGTTAACAGAAATGAAAAGTGAAAATAGGAAGGATGGACACTGAGGGAGATGAGAATGGTTTGTAAAATGCCATCATTCGTTGGCTGGTTTTTGTTACCCTTCTTCTCTAACCAACATGGAGGAAAGAGATGGTTTTCATTCACATTGCAATAAGATATAAGCTTTCTAAGAAATTAGAAGGCCTATCTACTTTTTCCTGTTTATTTATCAAAAGATGCCCTCCTTATTTGTCTGTCTGATTCCAACATGTGTCAGCTGAGATATCTCTCATTCTGTAGGGATTTTTCCTAAGAACAAAGCTGAAGTTTACCTCTAACTTAGGGAATTGTGGAGGCAGTAGTATTCATAGATATAAACAAGCAAAATATACTCATGATACATTTGAAAAAAATTGGTTATCAGAAAGTAACTAAATTAAGATTAGAAATCTGAACTCAGAAGATAATACATTGGTACAGTGAAAACAAAATAATTTTAAATAAATTCTAAGTTGTATGCTTGTTATATTTATGAAGAACTTAGGTCCACTAATGGAAAACATTTCATTATAAAAGGAGGACAATTGGAAACCCCAAAATAATCTATATAACAAAAATATAGGGGCTAGGAGACTAGGAAGTGACTGCTCAGAAGGTATGAGATTTCTTTTTGAGTTGATGAAGATGTTTTAGAAATAGAAATAATTGTGGCACATTAATAATGTACCAAATTTCACTGAAGCGTATATTTTAAAAAAAGTAAAAGGAGAAAGATAAAGCAATGAGACATAGAAATTTGGATCTCTTTAATTTGATTTTGTTTCTCTTCTGTTATCATGAAATTTTACTACATAAAGAAAAATCACCCTCATTGCTTCTGGTGAGGGGATATAAGCAGATCAGATCATTGTGAAAGAATCACTTATTCATATTTAAAGAATCTTGCATAGATATTTAGGTTGGTTCCTTTATTATTGTCATGGGTTATTATGTTAAGTGTTATAATGAATACTATTCATACATCTTCATATATTTCTAAGAGTAATTTACCCATCTACTGGGTAAATTGCTAGTCAGTGATTGCTACATCAACTATTATTTATTTTTTATTATTTTTGATTACTTATCACTAAAATGCACCTCAAAATTCCTTGACAAAGTATCAAACCTTTTCCTTTTTAAAAGTTTCATTAAAAAAGAACTAAGTGCTTTACTATCATTTTTTGTTGTTTTGAGTGAAATAGAGAACCCATTCTTACATTAGCAGCCAGAGAAATATTTTTGTAAGGGTGATAGTGTAAAATTTTTGAAATATCAATGTGATAAATTAGAGCATGAAAATAAGGCAAAAACAGGAATTCTAATTAAGTGGGTTCTGAAAAGTTAGCTTTTGCCTTTGAATGTATGTTCCTGCTCATGGTGCTTCTTGTAATGGATCACTCATTGTAAACCTGAGATAGCCTAGCATAATAACTCGAGCTCACATATATCAATACAGAATTGTAGAGTTTAGTTGGACTGCACTGATACTTTTAAAACCCAATATGGCCCTAGCTGGTTAGGCTCAGAGGATAAATCGTTAGCCTGTGGACCAAAGTGTTCCCGGTTTGATTCTGGTCAAGGGCATGTACATTGGTTGCAGGTTCCTTGCAGGCCTGGGCCCTGGGTGGGGCAAGTGCATGAGGCAACCAATCAATGTGTTTTTCTCACATCAGTGTTTCTCTCTGTCTTTCCCTCTCTCTTCCACTCTCCCTAAAAATCAATGGAGAAATCGCCTCGGGTGAGGATTAAATAATAATAATAATAATAATAATAATAAATTTAAAAAATAAATAAAAAGCAAAATGTCCTTTGCCTGATACCTATGCTCATTATTTCTTTTCATTCCTTTCCCTTGTTTTATTGCTAACACAAGGATCCTAGATTTCTTTTTTTTTTTTTTTGTCTTCTGCTGATTTTACTTGTGGTTTGAAAAAGAAAGTTTATATATGTATACGTGGATATATTATGTGTGTTATATATCTTATATCCATGTATACATATGTAAATACCTTTTCCAGGTAAGTCATATGAGTCTCAATTTCTTAATGCCAAAATCAATTATAAATTCTTGAAAATTTCAAATGACACTTTTAAATTAAAATAGAACTACAGCCCTAGCCAGTTTTGCTCAATGAATAGTGCATCAACCTGCAGACTGAAGGGTCCCAGGTTCGATTCTGGCCAAGGGCACATTCCCGGGTTGTGAGCTTGATTCCCAGTAGGGGGTGTGCAGGAGGCAGCTGATCAATGATTTTTCTCATCATTGATGTTTCTATCTCCCTCTTTTTTCCTCTCTGAAATTAATAAAAATATATTTAAAAAATAAAAATAAAAAGGTTAAAATAAAATAAAGCTAAAAATGTGGTAGGAAAACTTGAGTGCTAATAATTTATGATACATTAGGCTTTTGTTTTTATGTAAATGTTACGAATCTGGTCATTGTCTTTTTGTTTAGACGTATAAGTCAACTTATAGTTACTAATCTAAATTACAGTTCTTTTTTTGGGTGGGGGCAAAGTAGTTGAATTTATTTATTTATTTATTTTTAATTTTGTTTTATTGCTTAAAGTATTACAAAGAGTGTTAAATAACTCTCCATTTCCCCCCCTGAACTTCCACAGTTCTTTATAACAAATTAAACGTTTTTCAAAAAGCTCAGTGAAGGAATAACCACGAGGCACATCATTTAGCAGCTAAGAATACTCCCCATAGATCTATTCATAGTTTTTCTAACAGCTTACCTAACCTTAGACATGTGTGAGGAAAAACAACCTCACTGCAACAATATATGTGCATGCACATGATGTATGTGGTTGCGTATGTCCTATAAGTGTTCTTTCCAATATTGTGTTGCTTGGGCAGTCATGATCAAGCTTCATTAAGTTATATCATACTTATCAGGCTTGTTAGCTTAAAATAAACGTAGAAAATAAGTAAACCATAGCAACAACTCCAAAGAAGGATGATAGGATAATTGAGTACACCCTGAAGCTTTTGCATTAATAATCAGAACCTTCATTTCTTTGCCTTCACTGAATTCTCTTTCCATACATTTACATAGACTAGACCTTATTCATATGCCAAGAAAACGCATTTTGCAAATTTGACCTTGTCCTATATACTGTATACACATTAAAAATATTTTTTCTTATACATGTTGCAAATCCTACAGTGACTCAAATGCCAGCTGTAAATACAATAGGGATGAATGGTCCTGGATCTTCACATATAATTCAAATTAAATACCAACAAAAACTTTCATTTTCTCTAAAATTTCCAGTGTATAGGGTTAGCAGTAAAAAGCTCAGAAGTGCTACTGACAAGAGAGGCTATTATCATCACAATTTACACCTTTGTTTCCTTTTATTCTATGTAGTTTCTTTTGACATAAATGCAAACCCTGCTTCCTTTTAGCGTTATGCAAAGCTAACATGGGAGCCTCTATTTCTAGCCTTGACCAGAAGGTCAGAAGAGATGTGTGCTGCCTTATTCCAGCATTGTTCACCACAAAAATGGCCCAGATGAAGCAAATATTACACCAGGAGTGAATGGCATGAGAGAAAATGAGGATTCACTCCTTGGTCATAGTATACCTCATAGAACACAAAGATATAGTTGTGAATACATCATTGTCAAGAGGCAAATTTTTATATTCTAGGAAATACTACCAACAGCACTTGCACCCCAACTTTAGGGAAATATCTCCTCAGTAGGAACAACTTTAAATAAGGTTATTCATTGTGTTTTCAGTGCACAAAATTCATGAAATATAAAACTCGCAAGTCAATAAGAAGGGAATTTGGAATGAATCATTATCATGCAACATATTTGCATATGTTTCTAAAATCAGCTGCATGGCTGAGATACTTTACAACAGAGCCGTCCTTATAATATTTGCTTGTGACGCTTATAATCTTTTTAAAAAAGCTATTCTTGTTGCTCGTGTGTGTGTGTGTGTGTGTGTGTGTGCATTTGCCTGCACTCCTCTTTGGATTGTTAACTGAAGCAAGGTAGTAGTAAGTTTATCTTTTAATCCAACTCTGAAATGATAACTGTTCATGTGAAGTGATAACTGCTCATGAAACATGGCTTCAAATATTGAGTGTGCTCTCTATATTAGCTCTATACTATTTTTATGTTAATAGCATCAGAAATTTGAAAAAATTAAGCTACCAAGAACTCACAGGTCTGTGGACAATTCTGCTGGATATCTCATTGCCTGAATAGTATGTTATTTGCTTTTTTACATTAGTTTTCTATCACCTGTATGGCATCAATTATGTTTTGTATTCTTTTACTAAAGAAGTTACCTGACATTTGGCAGTGTGAACCATATTTAGTGTTGAAACTAAATTTATATTTGTCACATTTAATTATAAAATATTACCCATCAATTTCAAATCCTTCTATAATCAAAGCTTTTCAAGTGATTCTAATCAATTTCACTGATTTGAGTGTATCTCTGTCCTAATATATTTTAGGGAACATGTTTTAATAAATATTTCCTTTAATGATTTTTCTTTCATTTTCTTTTAGGATATTATCTATTTTAATGTGAATACATTTTAAGTTCAAAACAATATGTATAATACATTTTTACAATTTAAAATACATTGAAAAACCAACAAAATAACAGGTAATGTTTATATTATTTAATACAGCTTAATTTTATCTAAGCATGCCATATAACGTATTTTAAACTTAAAATTTCCCTTTCTGTTAAATTTTTAATATCATGTTTTCATGGTAAGGAAAGACCACCTTAAATGAGCAAAATGATTGATGGTTTTGTACTTATAAGATAAATAAGCAAATACGCTAACACATGATTTGTTTTCCCTTTGTAAAACTCTGCTAAAGCAGTTCAATGGGTTTGGAAGATATCTGCCTGTTCATCTTTATCTCTCTCTTGCAGTAATTATAATAATGACGCTACCATCACAGAATCCTCTGCTCAAAAACGTCACCTAGATTCAATATTGAATTGAGTGCTGATATGATCAGAGGGAGAGGGGGAAAGGAATCCGTATTTTCAAAGAATAAGCAGTTTGAATAGATATGACAGAAATACTTTCTTATGAAACGCAGTAAAAGCAAAATAGCGATGTGATACTTATTTTACATAACTTATATATACAGAATAATAAAAGTTTAGAAAGTTCAAAGGATAACTGGTGGGCCTGCCCTCTGCCCTTTTATTCTCACCAGTGCACTGGTGGAATAAGGGGGGTGTTCAAAATTGCACTGGAAAGAAGACAGTGATTACCGATCCCGTGGGGGCTTGCGGAGTTGTGACTGACAGGGCCGAAGTGTGAGTGTAGAGATGTGTCGGTCCAGACAAAAAGTGAATAGAACATGTTTACAAATGGATCCTGCCTTTTTCCACTTGAAAGTTTGAGTTCTTTGCCAGAAAGGACACCGAGGTCCTTCCCATTTCTTGACATGCTAGAGGACATGCAAATGCCAGCAATTCCACCCTTAAAAGTGACTGACTTATGCTACCCGCTATGATATACAGCACGTGCAAGTTCTACTTAACATAATAAGACATGAAACAAAACTTATAAGTGTAGCTTTGGGCGGCAAAGAGAGCTTATTGTGACTTAGCACTTCAGAAAACTTTTTTAAAAATCTTACAATATTGCAGTACTTAGTGGTGCATGCAATCTGCATATTCACATTTCGTTATGTTTCTTGAAAGCAATCTTGGTATTGGGATTGCTGTCCTTATGAAGCAGTTGCATTAAAAATATACTCACAGAGAATAATTACAAACAGATGGCCGAAACAAACCCACATAAACCGATAAACATGACATTGGACAGTTTGGGGATAGTTTGATAACATTAGACGCCAACCAACAGAGGAGTGCAAAGGCTGTGATCTTAAGTTTTAGGCCTTTCTTTATTTTATTCTTGCATTGATGGAATTTTAAAAAATAAGTACTTAATTTATTCCTATGAAAGCTGGGTTCTTCATTTAAACAAAATATTTTGAACTCTGTTGTATAAAAGTCAAAACATATAATAGTAACATCCTGAAGTTTATGACAGTCTAATAGTGAACAAACTTTTTAAAAATTGTGGTTAAACATAGATAATGTTCAGTTTGTGATTTTTACTATTTTTAAGTGTAAAATTCAGTGTCATCAAGTATATTCACGTAGTCGTGCAGCCATCATTACCATCCATCTGTAGGACTTTTTCATCTTGTTAAACTGAAATTCTGTATCAATAAACAGTCAGTGCCTGTTTTCCCTGCAGAGGATACTTTCTGGTTATGGGGGTGGGGAAAATACGTAAGCAGAGCTCAAGCAGAGCGAAGCAGCATTATTGGGCTGAGGGGAGAGTGTTAGAGTTGGAGTCTGCCTGAGTGACTAAAAACTGGAGAACACAATTTTAAGGAGGAGGGAACTCCAGAGATTTGACTCCCCAGATGTCTTTTAACATCCCCAAATGTTTAGTTGATGTGCACTAAATACAGTTCCACGCAAGACAGATAACATCAGCGAGAAAGCTGAACAACTGAACAGAGATTTCATCAGCAGGAAACAAACATGAGAATTGAATCTTTGACAAGTTCGTGTGTATATATAACAGTTATCTAAACTAATAAAAGCGAAATAGTAAAATTAACTGTTTCTCCGAGACAGGTAAGCCACGCCCACCAGCCAATCAGAGTGGCTGTATGCAAATTAGCCCAGCCAACATGGCAGCCGCCACTCACGGACCTGAGTAAACAGCTGTTTCCATTGCGGCAGGAGCGAAAGTGAAGCTGCGCCCACTCAGCTCAGCTCCGCTTAAACTGGCTCTAGCGAAACACAGATTTGAAACAATGTAACAATCATAGAATCCTCGGGAGCTGAAGGAGAGAGCAGCCGGGGCCTAACCAGTAAAAGTAACAATTGTTTCATTATAGAAGCTGCGAGGTGAAGCAGAAAGGAGGGTTCGTTAGCCAGCTTAAAGGAACAGTGTATCAATTATAGGAGACAAACCTCAGAAACCTGCGTCCAGCCAGCCTTGCTGGGACATTGGGTCAATGGGAGCTGTGGGCAGCCTTAAAGCCCCTCACCCAGGCTGGTCAGGCATGCCAGCAGGTGGACATCCCCCGAGGGGTTCCAGACTGTGAGAGGGCACAGGCCGGGCTGAGGGACCTCCTGAGTGCACAGAGCGGCTGCAGGGCGGGACAGCGCAGGACCCAGGACCCATGAGTGGGAAAGAGGCGGCAGGGTTGGAGAGCACCGGGAAGCGGGTAAGAGGTGGCAGGGGGTCGGCGGCCTGCTTGGCAGCTGTCCAGGCCCTTAGAGGGGCATCGGGGAGTGGGAAAGAGGTGGCAGGGGGTCGGCGGCCTGCTTGGTGGGCTTCCCAAGCC
>PVJC01036001.1:0-17939 GCA_004026665.1 Murina feae | reverse complement strand
AAAGGGATTACAGCCCTTCTGTGCTACAAGTGGGATATCCCAGAAGCCAAGGAGTCACAAGCCTATACGCCCACTGAGCCCCCCACCCAACCCAGGGGAGGGCTTCCGCCACCATACTCTGCTGCCTCCCAAATGGGTCCAGCACCCAGGCGATGGCACCCCTGTTTTCCCAGCAGGTCTGGCTGCCTGCGGTGGACCTGGCGCCAAGAGCTCTGTCTCTGCCTTGTGGCAGGACCAGGATACACCCAGGATGGTGCTGTCCATGGCAGAGATGGAGGGGAGGAAGCGAGGGAGGAGTCAACAGGGGGTACCCAGCTGGTGTGGCTCAGTGGTTGAGCATCGACCTGTGAATCAGGAGGTCATAGTTTGGTTCCCTGTCAGGGCACATGCCTGGGTTGTGGGCTTGATCCCCAGTGTAGTGCGTGCAGGAGGCAGCCAATAGATTATTCTTTCTCTCTTTCTCTTTGAATACCTTCCTCTCTAAAATCAATTTTATTAAAAAGAGGGGGAAGGAACATCAAACGTCCCTCTCCCCCGTACAACCTACATCACTGTTGATTTCCCTTTTTAGATCCAGTTTTCATCCCGAAATAGTAACAGGGGGGACCTGCAAACCCATTATGGGCTGAATTGTCTCCCTACAAAATTCATCTGTTCAAGTCGCAACCCCCAGGAGCTCAGAGTGTGACTGTGTTGGGAGAGAGGTCTTTGGAGAGGGGGTTGCGTTAGCATGAGGTCACCAGGCTGGGGCTTCATTCAATATGGCGATATAGCTGGTGTCCTTACAAAGAGATCCGAACAGACACACACAGAGGGAAGACCACGCAGAGACACGGGGACAAGGCGGCATCTACAAGCCAAGGAGCGAGGCCTCAGAAGAAACCAGCCCTGCTGACGCCTTGATCTCAAACTTCCAGCCTCCAGGACTGTGAGAAAACAAGCGTCCAGTGTTTCCCCCCACCACCACCACCACCCCCCACCCCCAGCTGTGGCACTTTGTGACAATAGCCCTGGTAGCCTCATACAGACCCCAGCCCGTCTTTCTCCTGGTCTCCGCTTCTCCCCTCCCTCTTCCTCTACCCGACTCTCTCTCTTTCTCCATCTCTGAAGATAACCCCTTGCTCATTCATCCCAGAAATGTTACTGAGCGCAACCATGGACCAGTTTCTGGAGACAGAGAAAGGAAAAGAACTTTTATTCCTTCAACAAACATTCACTGAGCACCTACCAGGTGCCCGTCCTGTTCTAGGCATTCCTTCATGATGATGGACAAGGCAGGAGCGCTGCTGTCATCATGCTGACAGTCTGGTGGGGGAGACTGGCGTCCAAACCCTAGCAGGTCCCGGTACAAGTTCTAGGTGGGGTTCGCAGGGGGTGCCTGGATGCTCCGGAGGAAGTGACACGTGCAGGAGAGCCCGGGGAGGAAAGGGCCTGGGGAGCCAGGGCAAGAGCGACGCTTGTCCTAAGCCTGGAGGGCTGAGGAGGAACCCTCTCTCCCTCATTCTCCAGGGCAGTGTCCGTCGCTGAGCGGTGCTCAGTGGGTGTGTGGACCACAGGAGCCGAGGAATGAAGGATTTCAGGCTCGGGTCTACGTGGATGGAGGGAAGGGGGCCTGGGCCCAGGGATGGGCGGGCCGGGGCAGGGAGCAGAGAAGGAAAGGAAGCTCGCCCCGGCGGTGTTAGCCCTCCCCCGCGGACACCTGTTCGGATCTGAAAGTTGGTTCTGGTGTTTGGATGTTTGCTTTTCCATCCTGCGTAATAATTACAGCAGAACCCAGCGCAGGCGACAACACTGAATCATAGAGTGCGATGTAATTATTCTTTCTCCCCACTCACAGGAATCAACGGGCTGCGGAGAAAACACGAGCCTCCACGTGGCCAGTTGGCAAAGCAAGTGCCTCCCTCCTTCCTCCAGCCCCCCTGAGGCGGGGTGCAGAGAGCCGAGACACGGCTGCTTCCGGGGGTGGTGGGGTACCGGAGGGCGGGGGAGGAACCTGGGCATGTGGCTACTGTGTCTGGAGCGTGGTCCAGCTCTTCCTCCTAGATTGGAGTATTCCCAGGGGTCAGGAGTATAGCTTATTCATTCAACATGCCTTCTCCGTTCATGCGTGCCTACTACGTGCCAGGCATGGATCACCCCAGGTCTCAGGGGGCCGAGGCGAGCCAGGCAGGTGAGATCCCCATCTCGAAACTGAGTATGTCCTGGATGGGAGATGAGACCAGAAACGGTCAAAATGTCAGGTCGCGAGAAGGGCGGTGCAGAGAGTTTAGACAGGGGCCGGGGTACATGGCTGGATGGCTATTTTAGCCCAGATGGCTCAAGACAGGCTCTCGGACAAGGTTGCATTTAAACTGAGGTTTGAGTGAAAAGGAAGAGGAAGCTGCGCCAAAAAAAAATGTGGGGTGCAGGGGAGCTCAGGGAACAGCCAAGGCAAAGGCCCTAAGGCAGAGACGAAGGCGAAGCGAATGGTTGAGATGGGACCCACCGCGGAAGCGTCCTGTAGATCAGAGCGTGGTTTCCATTTTAAGGACAAAGAGAAACCATGGAAGGGCTTTCAGGGGGCAGGGGGCCTTATAAACTGATTTTTTATTTATTTTTATTTATTTTTATTTTATTGATTTTTTTTACAGAGAGGAAGGGAGAGGGATAGAGAGTTAGAAACATCGATCAGCTGCCTCCTGCACACTCCCCCCTGGGAATGTACCTGCAACCAAGGTACATGCCCTTGACCGGGATCAAACCTGGGACCCTTCAGTCCGCAGGCCGACGCTCTATCCACTGAGCCACACCGGTCAGGGCTGATTTTTTTATTTTAATGACACTCTGCTGTGTAGAGAATGGACTGTGGGAGAGGAACCGAAGCTGGGAAACTGGTGAAGGGACCTCTACACCCAAGATGATATGGGTATCAATAGCTGTTTACCCTCTCCCCAAAACTACTTTCCCTTCACACCCGAACCCCCTGACCCCTCAGTCTGTACAGACCTCCATATAGCAGCTGAGAAGGTGTTTTCGTTGTGTAATGACATTTGATGTCGATCCTTTTCACCGGTGCTGTCAACCCTGCCTCACGAATGAGGAAACAAGCTCAGAGAGGTTGAGCGGCTTTCCCAAGGCCACACAGCTAGGCAGTGGAAGAGCAAGGGAATGGAAGAATACCTCTGCCTGATGAGAAAGATGGCTTTAGGAAAACAGAAAACAGTTGGGAGAGAGTGGTGTCTAGACCTGCAATGCCCAGCGGCAAGGTTTTTGGACGAAAGGATGTGTACAGCCTGATGCCCTCCATGCCCACCCTCTTCCAAGAAGTCCCCAGTGTGAGGGGACACGTCCTAGCAAGGCACTCGGTGTCCGGGGTGTCGCTGCAGCCAGGCCAGAGGGGCAGATGGGCATAGACTTTGGAGCCAAAGGTCCTCCAATGTGATTCCAAGTCAGCCGCTTCCCTCTGGGCCACCTAGACCCTCAGTCTCCTCAACTGCAAGAGCAATAGCCGACTTTCAGGCGGCCGCAGGGCCTGGGGCACCTTCTCTGAATCTTCTCCATGGGGAAACCTCTATCCTTGGGGGTAGTTTGACTTTTTGGAAACACCGCACCGCTGCTAGGAGTCAGAGAGCACGTGGGACCCTGTTTGATGTTCAAAACATGTGTTCCATTTGCAGCTTAGAGCCGGCTGGCTGAGCTGCTCCTCCTCAGCTGCTGGGGATCCCACAGTCCCATGTTGGCCTTGGCCCGGGCAACACCCCCACCTAGTGGCTACTTTCTCCTCCCTCCAGGATGGAAGCGTCTGGTAGACAAGGAGGCGGCTGGTTTGAAATGCAGATTCTCACCTAGCAGATCAGGGGTGGGGCCTGAGATGCCACCCTAACTAAGGCGCCCCCCCCCCCGGCGATGCTGGTCCTGGGGGGTCCTCAGTCCACACCTGAGCCGTGCTGACCTTGAGCGAGGCATCCCTAAGCCATGCTGACCAGCAGCAAGCTGGCAGAGGCTCATCCAGGATGCTTCTGGGGTCAGTGGCCCAGTGCGCAGTGCAGTCTCCTGCTGGTCTGAACTGAAGGAATAGAGCTGGAATGGGCTGTACACATAAGGCAACGCTTCCTGGTGTTACCAAAAGAAAAGCATATGTGGATAAAGTGCCCCCAGTACCAGGTACAAGGGCAGGTGCTGGAGATGTGAAGACAGGAGCCAGGGTCCTAGGGAGTGGTAAATGCTGGTTTCTTCACAAAAGACACTATTTCCAGAAAGACCAGCTGGAGGCAGGAGAGGGCTGGCAGAGCCGGAAGGGCCCTGGATTTCAGAGTTCAGAGACCAACGGCCTGACCCTGGTTGTACCATTACTGGGTTATATGACTGACCACCGCCAAATAAATTCCCCACCTTCATTTTTGCCAAATAAAAGCGGGGAGAGGGACGCTGGTTGATATCTCAAAGAAATGTTACGATTATAAGATTGTAAGGTCCACAAGGGGCTGTACATAGCAATTAGGCCCCCAGACAACTGTACTGCCTGACTTTGCAGCTTGCCTCTGCAACCCACGGGCTCTGTGACATTGAACAAGTTCCTCAACCTCTCTGTGCCTTCGTTTCCTCGTCTGCAAAAAATAAATAAATAAGTAAGAATAGTACCTACTTCATAACGTTCTTGGAAAGAGTAAGTGAACTGACATGTAAAAACCCTACCTGGCCCTTGGTATTGTCACCTGAGTATTTGCTATTATAACATGAAGTGCTCTTGACTCTTTATCCGTCCTTTAAAAACCTCAGTAAGCCCGGCAGAGCGAGAGGAATTCTGAAATGGCGACGATTCTGAATTATGGAATACTTCACAAGCGAGGCAGTTTCAAAGTGCTGGGCACACTTTTCCTGCCGACTCCCCCCACGGTCAGTTGGCTTATGATCAAGGTTCAGCCTATCAGAGCTCTCCGTCCCCCAGGCTCAATGATTGGTCCAGGAATGAACACATGACCCAAGCCGAGCCAATCAAAGGAATTTCTGGGGCTAGATTTTTAGGAAGAGACACCACATTTTTCTCTGGGATAGATAATTGTGAAAAACTTGAATTCTGGAGTTCTCTGCATCGTCATCTCAGCTGCCACAGAGCGAGAGCCGGCCAGAATGGGGCCAGAACACACGGAATCTGAAGCCAAAGATGGAAAGAGAATTTTGAGGACATTATCTGAATTCCTGACCCAGACACTCCTGACTCCAGGCACCCGAACTTCTGAGGCCAATCACTTCTTTTTTATTCCTTAAGCTGGATTGAGTTGGATTTACTAGAGTCCTATGGCAGGTGTTATGGAAGGTCTCTCTTCTGTCCTCTGAGGTTCTAGTAAAGTTGCCTTCTCTGTGGAGGAAAAGCAAACACCTTTCACTGAAATGGATGAAGGGGGTGAGTGTGCCCATTGTACAGATGGCAAAGAGAAGGCAATAGGGCATCAAGGTCACAGAGCAGGCAGACCTCGATTAAGCCTGATCTAGCCAGCGCTGAAGGCCATGCTTTCTACAATAGTTCGTGTGGCCTCCCTTGAAGCCAGTGCTCCCCTCCCCCTGGAGGAATTAGTTCCTCACCTAAAAACCATGACGTTAAATGCTTGTTGGTGATTCTCAAAGGAGCAGCAGCTCTGCCTGGGAATTGTTAGAAACGCAAATTCAAGGCCCCATCCAGACCTTCTGGATCAGACACTCGGAGGGTCCGGTCGGGAATGTTTCAACAAGCCCTCCAGGAGATTCCGCCGCGCGCTAAAGTATGAGCACTTCTGCCAAAAGCGAACAAATCAGCTTCGTTTTCGTTTAATTAGGTATTTGCTGAGCACTGTGTGCCAGGGCTGGCAGGAGAGAAACAAGCCAGACGAGGCCCTTGACCTTGAAGAGCTCCCAGCCCGGCCCTAACAGCCAAATTCACACTCCACACCCACTGAACCAACTTCTCTGCTTGGAGCAGGGGAGGCATCTGCAGCCAGCATCCTGCTTTCCTGGCCGTGACAAACACCTGGGAACCTCCAGGCCTTCGTACTCACCCCCCTGCCTCCATCCTACCCACCTGGAGGCCGGCTGCTCTTGCTTAAATATCCAACTTCAATCTCCCCTTCCTGAGGCCTCCCCGCAGAATCGACTGCCCCTCCCCTGAGAGGGTCTCCCAGCAGGGTCTGCAGTCTCCCCCTCACCTTCCCCCCCCCCTGCCCCCACTCGGGGCACTACCATTGCAGCGCATACTGAAATGTGGTCTCTCCCACCAGCCTCTAAGTAATGTGAGGGCAGACGCTGTGGTCTCTTTCTCCTCTATCCCCAGAGCCCAACGCAGGGCCTGGCTCGCAGGGGAAGCAAATAAATATTTGATGAATAGATTAATAAGGGAATTAGAGGCAGCCTTGAAAGACAGAAAAGGCTCGAAAGCACAGCCTGAGACGGTGGGGGCGGTTTACCCTTCGCTGTTCTCCGAGTGGTCCAGAGCCAGCGGCATCAGCGTCCCCTAGGAGGCTGCAAACCATGCCCCATCTCAGCGCCGCCCAGGCGGTCACAGTCTGCATTTAACACGATGCCCAGGCGCCTCGTGCATTTTCAAGTTTGAGAAACCCTGCAAGGGGCTGTCTCGCCCTCTGCAGTCGTGGTTCAGGTACGACATCGGGTGGGTTTATGCGCACAGAACACGTGTTCAGAGGCCTAAAGCGACTTCCTTCTCCTCCTGGGAAAACTCCCAAACTTGACACCTTCCAGAAAACAGAGGGGCCCAGGGACATGTGACCGCACCCAGGACCCAGCTGCTGAGACCACTTCCGCTCTCCCCCGGATTCTTGGCGCCACCAAGACTTCCAAGGAAGAGACACAGAGCTTCGTTCCGGCCAGAAAGTGTCCGCTCCTCTGAGAAGGCGATCCATAACAGCAGGGGAGATCGATGCCCCGAGATCGATCCCCATGTATTTATGGAGCACGGGCCCCAGCTGCAGGGAGGCTGCGAGGACCAGCAGTGTCTCCGAGCTTCCCCGGGATCCTGCTTCCCTTCCCAAGAATTATGTGATGTCCTTTGTCTCCGCTCGATAACGCCCTGGAGTTACAGAGCCATTTAGGAACGAATTGGCTCGTTTTTTTCCGCCTCCCCCTTGCTCCTGGTGACAGGTCGCCCCGGCCCAGGAGTTAGGAAAGGGACAGATATCAGCTCCCTCTGTCACCAGCCGGCCCTCAGCGTTAACTCCTCGTCAGACATGTCACATTTCAGGAAAAGAAAAAAGGTGGAAATGTGAGGCAGGCATTTTACTTACCCCAGGTATGCTTACCCCTGAGAGGAAGAACACGGCAACTTTTTTTCTGAAAAATTTCCCACTTTTCTCACCTCGAAACATGCCATCCCTGGTAATCCCGGGTAGACAAAGCGAGAATGCAGGGTTTCTTTTTCCCCAAATCAGCAAAGCTACCTCCTAAAAGTAAACCTCCTGCCAGAGTAGGGTTGAGACAAGACATTGAACCTCGCTGGGCCTCAGTTTCCCCATCTGTGAGGATGGTAATCCCAGCTGCTAATGCCACCTGCAGGAAAGTGCTTCACACGGTGCCTGGAGCGTAGTGTGCCAAGAGTAATTAATTCATACCCACCTACGACGCATGATTGTAAGAATATTAGCTGCCGTGTTCTGAGCTTACATATCTCGGGCTCTGTGTGAAGTTGGATTCACTTACCACAGGGAGTGTGCTGCGCAGTGGTTAAGGCTTTGTCCCTGCTGGTTATTAGCTGGGGAAGGGACACTGGGGGAGTCATCTAGCCCCAGAACATCCTCATCTGTGACGTAAGCATGATAAGAACATCACAAGTTAAACAAGAGTCTATTTAGAAGCCCATTGGGAACAGGGCTCGGAATGGGGTAAACCACCATCAGAGTTCGTCTCCGCAGGAACGTGGTTGTAATTGTCTCTGTCCCCATGATGCCAGCGTGGACTGAGTCTCACCTACAGGAAACCGCTCAAGGTCACCCAGCAGGCGAGCGGCAGAGCCGGGCCTGAGTAGTAAACTCGGGACTTTGCCTGCAGTGGGTCTCCCTGATTTCTGAGTAAAACCAGCTCAGCTTCAGGGAAACCAATTAGAGCTGCCCCCACAATTGCCCTTAGGAGCTTCTGGGTCAAGGTCGCCCTGCTTCAGGTCACCCAGAAGCTCCCTGGCCCTCCTGCATCCTGTGGGGTTCAGCCAATAGGAGGCAGCACAGAGGGACTGGAGGACCTGGGGAGAGAGGATGGAGCATTTATTCTCGACTCCCTCTGAGCTGGGCAATGGTTGGCCATGGCCATCTTCCTCAACCCCAGGCCCAGCTCCTGCCGGCCTCTCCTGGCCTACAACTCTCTTCCTGACAAGCTCCCTCTCTTGCAACTTCAGGGGCCGATAGAGGCTCCAGTTGTTCCCCAGGCTCAGGAACCTTCAGCATCCCCTGAAGGTTTCCTTAGCTCCACCTACACCTTGTAAATAGCCCCAGTCGTCCCTCCGTCAGTCTGTGTGACTGAGACTGTCTCCCGCTGGGCTTCCTGCGTGGAGGGCGGAGTAGGACTGACGGCCTTTGAACTCTAGGGAAAGGTCCGGGTGGGGGGAAGGTAGGTAGCCCCTGGCCTGGCAGGTCATTTCCTCGTGCCCTCCAAAGCCCCTTTGGTCTTTGACACAGTTAACTACACAGCTCTCAGGCCAAGAGGCAGGAGGGTGGGCCTGGGGCCTTGACTAGGTGACCAGACGTCCCGCTTTTGGCGGGAGAGTCCCGATTTTTAACAGTTTGTCCCACGTCCCGCAGCGTTTTTAAAAAGTCCCAATTGCTCTTTGTAATATTTTAAGTAATAATAAAAAAAAAGAGAGAAAGAAAAAGACACCCCCTCCCAGGTCAATGGTGTATCGCTTTATTTTTATTTAATATATTTTATTGATTTTTTTACAGAGAGGAAAGGAGAGGGAGAAAGAGTTAGAAACATCGATGAGAGAGAAACATCGATCAGCTGCCTCTTGCACACCTCCTACTGGGGATGTGACCACAACCAACGTACATGCCCTTGATCAGAATCGAACCCGGGACCTTTCAGTCTGCAGGCCGACGTTCTATCCACTGAGCCAAACCGGTCAGGGCTGGTGTATCGCTTTAAATCTGGTCACCTTAGTCTTGAGGAAAACCCGGAGTATTCCTCAGCCTAGGCTGGCTGGGCCCGGCCTTTCCCCAGGTGGTCCACAACCCTCCCCGTGTGTTGCTCCCAGACTCATCAGCAGTAACCACAGGTATGACTGCTTTTCAGCGTGGGCATGGGTTCCTGCAGCCTTCCCCACATCTCCCTACTCACCCTAGACAGGAAGCCCAAGGCAGAGAGCTCGGGAAAGGGACTCAGAGAAAAGCATACCCCCAGATAAAGCCTGGTTCCCTGGGAAAGCCCTAGAGTCAGAGACATCTCCCAGGACCCGCAGAAGGAGGCCCCTGGGGAAGGGGTCCCCTGGGCAAACCCAACTGGCTTTTAGCTAATGCTTATAGGGACGTCTGAGTATGAGTCATGAGTGTCAGGCGACCCTGGGATAAGCAGCACAGTGGGTAGGAGCAAGGGGACTCAGCAGCTGGCGGCCTCCCTGAGTTTGAATCCTGGTTCTGCCTTTTTGGTTTGGATAAGGTAATGCATCTGTGCTTCTATTTCCTCATCTACATAGATGACACATTAACTACTCAGTAAATAAGTAAATATCAGTAATATGAGTAAATATGAGCAAAAATCAGCTACTATTCTGAGTGTGATCCCCTTTTATGCTTCTGTATCTTTGCATGTGCTGTTCCCTCTATTCAAAATTCCCTCTCTCTCTCTTTCTCTCTCTGCCTGGATTTATCTATCCATCAAGACTAGCGAATATCACCTCCTCAGAGAAGCACAAGCAAGGATAGTTAGTTGCCCTTCCTCCCTACTCTATAGCAGCATTTGCCAACCTGGGAGCATCAGATCCTAGAAGTAGAGTGGGTGCAAGGGTTCCTGACTCAAACACACACCTACCACCCTCTCCAGGTTAAATAAGTACAATGCCACACATTACGTGAACAGCTGTTCTGCAAATGGCCACTGCTACTCTGATCAATAAGATATGAGAACAATCTGGAAGAAATAGATGAAATCATAGAAACATACAATTTTCCAAGCTGAAAGAAGAAAGAAAATCTGAAAAGACAGCTTGCTATCAAAAAAAATCAAATCAGTAATCAAAAAACTCCCAACAAACAAATGTCCTGGACCAGATGGCCTCAGAGGTGAACTTTATCAAACATTCAAAAAAGAATTAGCACCTACCTTTCCAAACTATTCCAAAAAATTCAGGAGGAAAGGGCCCCAAGATCATTTTATGAGACCACCATAACCCTGATTCCAAAACCAGACAAAGACATTACAAAACAAGAAAATTATAGGCCAATATCCCTGATAAATATAGATGCAAAAATCCTCAACAAAATATTAGGAAATAGAATTCAGCAATACATTAAAAAGATCACATATCATGATCAAGTGGGTTTTATTCATGCGATGCAAGGTTGGTTCAATATCTATGCAGGTGAAATACCACATAAACAAAATGAAGGAACCCTAGCTGATTTGGCTCAGTGAATAGAGTGTTGGTCTGTGGAGTGAAGGGCCCCGGATTCTATTCTGGTTAAGGGCACAGGCCTGGATTGTGGGCTCGATCTCCAGTGAGGAGCCTGTAGGAGGCAGCCAATCAATGATTCACTCTCATCCTTGATGTTTCTCTCTCTCTCCCTCTCCCTTTCTCTCTGAAATCAATTAAAAATATTTTTTAAATGAAAGACAAAAATCAACTGATCATATAAACAGATGCAGAAAACAAAAAGCATGTGACAAAATCCAGCATCCATTTATGATCAAAACTCTCAAAAGGGCCATATATGACAAATCTACACCTAACCTCACACTCACTGGGGCAAGGCTTAAAGTGTTTTCCTTGTAATCAGGACTAAGACAGGGTTATCCACTCTCACCACCTTTATGCAACATAGTATTGTAAGTCCTAGTCACAGCAATAAGACAAGAAAAAGAAACAACAGGCATCCAAATTGCAAAGGAAGAAGTAAAATTCGCAGATGACATGATACTATATGGACAGAACCATAAAGATCTCACCAGAAACTGCTAGAACTGATAAGTGAATTCAGGAAAGTAGCAGGATACAAAATAAATATTCAGAAGTAGGTTGCATTTTTATACCATCCAGAAGAAAAATTAAGAAAATAATCCCATTTACCATTGCATCAAAAAAATACCTAGAATTAAATTCAACCAAGAAGGTAAAAGACCTCTACTAGGGAATGCAGATTGGTGCAGCCACTATGGAAAACAGTGACCTATGTATCCTTTCAAAGAATTTTAATATTGTGCCTCAAAAAAAATTTACTATAATAACTGTATGGGGCCAGATGAGCACTAGATTGCTTCATAAATTATATAATTGTCTAAGCCTTTGCTCTTCACCCAAAACTAATATAAAGTAATATTGAACACCAACTGTAATTGAAAGGTAAAATTAAAATAATTTTAATAAGATTTGAAATAATTAGTGTTGCTAAATTCATACAGTCTCCTACAATTCTTCTCTTACTAAAAGTGCAAAGACTACCATCTGAGATAGCTTCCGTTATATTTCTGCCACTTACTTTGTGTTCATGTGTGTGCCTTTACGCTCACAGGACAAGGTCTAAAGGACACAGCACCAGCCAATGGTGTCCACCCTGGAGCGTGGACAGTAGAGGGATCCCTGTGCTCTCAATGGAGACTTCTGCTCTCCTGGGTGCTCAGGATGGGCTGGGAAGAGCTAAAGCCTTGCCTTGGGTCAGAGTCCCCCCTTGCCCTCTGAGCACCCTTCACCCAAGCCCCTACTTCACACCTACTCCCAACCCCCACAAAACTGTCTTGTGCTTGACTGGGCTTTCAGACTCTCTCCCTCCCCACCCCTAAACACCCAGAGGTACCTAGGAAAGCTGAAAATGAGACGGCCAGTGAGTGAATGCGTGAGCGAGTCAATGCATGGGAGCAAACAAAGGAGTCATACTGTAACAGCAAGGACCCATGCAAACCTCAGAAGCCCAGGCTTTTCAGGCAAGACTAATGAAGCAGAGGAAGATGTTTTAAATCCTCAATAAAAATAAACACAATCGTGCTGTTCTGAAAGGCTTGCTTCTGCGACTGAGGAAGGGTCTCGGGAAAGGACCAGCCCGAGTCAAGGCCAGGAAGGTTAGCAGGGCTGTGAGGCTCGCCCCTAGAGTGACACTGGCAAGGGGTGCAGTCTATAGGTTGGTCAGGGCCACTTGTCTAAAAGAATTTACAAATAGTCTAGGCAATCCTAAGACTGAGGCCTGGGGGTAGGGCACAGGCTAGGGTGCCTTGGGTGTCAGGATGTGTGGTCAGCAGGTGGGGCCTGGCTGTGCTAGGGAGGCCCAACCAGGCTGAAAAGGCACCCACCAGTGAATGGGGACTTGAGAGGAGTGTAGGCTCTGGGGAAGGAGTTGGCAGTGGCTGGGTAGGATCTCAAGACACCCCCCGCCCCCCCGCCATATGGGCTGCATTCTCCATGGCTCAGGGATTGAGTGTCAACCTATGAACACAGTTCACAGTTTGATTCCAGGTCAGGGCACATGCCCGAGTTGGCTCGATCCCTAGTGAGGGACAGATAGGAGGCAGCCAATCAATGACTCACTCTTATCATTGATGTTTCTACCTCTCCCTCTCCCATCCTCTCAGAAATCAACAAAAATATTTTTTTTAAAAAAATGCAGTGCAGTGCACATAGAATATCAGGTGCAAACCAAGGCCAGGGCAACTTCAGCAGAGGTGGGGAGGGAGTTTGCAATGTGGCCACCATGAAGATGCCCAGGACCCACACCCAGTGCCCCAGACACGGGGTTCACAACAGCAAGACTGGCCGAGGCCCCCCTTGCTGGTGGGCCTGCCAACCACCACCCCCCATCCTGTGGAACCTGGTTCACAGAGCCAGTAACTGACAGATCCAGGACTAGAACCCAAATGGCTCCAACTCCAAAGCCAATGATGGTAATACCAGGACACATACTTCTGCACTGGATGGGTGACCACAGAACAGCAAACCCATAAAGAACCCCAAAATATCTGGGTTCCCCCCATTTTGTAGAGGGGGATACTATGAGGCCTGGGGAGGGGCTACCACACGCTTTTCCAGGGCTTTCTGTGTGTGGCACCCCGGAGCCTGCTGCCTCTGCCGGGCAGACTGTCTCAGTCTGTGTGGGCGGCTATAACAAAAACAACCTAGACTGAGCAGTTTCTAAACCATAGATATTTATTCCTCAGAGTTCTGGAGGCTGGGAAGCCCACAGTCAGAGTGCCAGCAGATTCTATGTCTGGTGAGAGCCCACTCCTGGTTCCTGGGTAGCCTTTTTCTCAGTGTACCCTCACCCAGTGGAAGGAGTGAAAGGCTCTCTGGAGCTTCAGTAAATAAGGGCACCAATCCCATTTGTGAGGGCCCCCCCCTTTGTGACCTAATCACCTCCCAAAGGCCAATCTCCTAATACCTCCACAGTGTGGGTTAGGTTTTAACATATGAATCAGGCGAGGGACACGCATTCAGTCTACACAGATAGGCTGTCTATGTCTTTCAGTCCTCACTATGGGGAGAATGATGTCATCATCAAGTGTCTGCAAGACCCTGAGTGACTCCATGCCCTCTGTGGGCCTTGGTTATTCCCCTTCTAAGAGCTGTCATTCCATCAGACAGATGCCCACAGCCCAGAATTTCCTAAGGGAGCAGGAGGAGGAAGAAAAGGGTCTCCCTCCTCCGATGGACCAGGAAAGGACCAGCAAGCACTCAAAAGTATAAAGCGACACAACCTGTGAGAAATGACAGCGAGAAAGAAAATGGGGAAATGAACAAATTCAATCCTGCAAAGTGGCTTTGCTCCCAAAGGAGCTAAGGAAGGCGCTTAAAGTTCAACTCCCTCTCGGAAGACAGAATGAAAGATTCAGAAGCCAGAGGCTGTGAACACAAGGTGAGAGCAAATGTTTACCAGAAATATTACAGGACAGGGGTTCATGTCCTTCTATTCAAAGATAGCATACAAATAGGTAGGAAGACACAGTAAGCCCTCGTGGGAAAATGAGCAAAGAACAGTCAATTAATAAGAAGGGCGGGAATAAATGATTACCAAAAAAAATAGAAACTCTAACTAACATAGACATGTACATTAAAATAACTATTAGACACAATTTTTTTACCCATGAGAGAAGCAAAGTTCTTTCCTATTAATAAATGTTCATTGGAGCATGCCAAACATTGAGATGATGTATTCCCTCAATAGGTGTAAATTTCCCCAACCTTCTTTGAATGCATAACTATAGCCATTGAAGGTGAATATCCTTTGGTCATTTAATTCTGTTCCTAGGAATTTAAGCCAAGGAGATCATTAAAGATATGTACAAAGATTCATATAATAAAGAAGAAGCAGAAACTACCCAGACATTGACAAGGAAATGGGTTAAGTACATTCATATAATGAACATACAGGTACATTCATACGATGAAATGCAAGCATGGGTGGAAAGTCATTTTTTCTAAAAACATTCAATGGCACGAAGAATCACTCACAATATAATGTTAGATGAAAGTATAAGACACAAAACTGAATATGTAATGATACCCAAAGGTGAAAATATGCAATATTGAAATACATAAACATGGGCATGGAAAGGAACAGGGAGGAGGTGCATCAAAATGGTAACATTTTGGTTTCATGAGGAAAAAATGGTTTCATGAGGAAAAAATTGTTTAAGATATAAAAGGCCTTCGGATAAAACATAGGATCCTCCAGGAACAATTAGGCTGCAATCAGATTTCCTTTTAAATTATCCTATAAAGCCCTAACCGGTTTGGCTTAGCAGATAGAGCGTCAGATTACAGATTCAAGGGTCCCAAGTTCGATTCCAGTCAAGGGCATGTACCCTTGTTGCAGGCACGTCCCCAGTGGGGAGTGTGCAGGAGGTAGCTGACCCATGTTTCTCCCTCATCGACGATAAACTCTCTAACTCTCTCCCTCCTTCTCTGTAAAAAATCAATAAAATATATTTTTTTAATTATCCCATATAATAAAGAGCTAATATGCTAATTAGACCAGATGGTGGAACAACCTTCCAGAAGAACCAATGTGCGGGGCCACGGGGCCTCATGCATCAGGCCTCTAGAATGAAATAAGCCTTAAATCCCACTCTCTCTAAATAGAATTACACAAAAAGAAAAAAAATTATTAGTCATTCATTCTACAAACACAGAGTATTTTTATGTCCAACGTTATAATAGCTTTTAAAGCTATACAGACAAATGAATAAGTCAGAGACCCCAAAACCAAAGACTTTGTAGCCAGATAGGAAGAAAGTAGCCCACTGGTGTGGCTCAGTAGTTGAGGGTCAACCTATAAACCAGGAAGGTCAGTTCAATTCCCAGTCATGACATATGCCTGGGTTGTGGGCTCAGTCCCCAATGTGGGGCATGCAGGAGGCAGCTGATCAATGATTCTCTCTCATAATTGATGTTTCTATCTCTCTCTCTGTCTCCCTCTCCCTTCTCTGAAATCAATAAAAATATATTTTTTAAAAAATAGGGACAAAGTATGCACTATTAATTATGGTAGAATGCAGATGGCCCAATTAGAAACCTAGGCAGAGAGACTAACTCCCAGCACCCAAGAAGAACAGGTAAACTTTTTGGAGGGGATGGCGGGAGAGGAGAAAGCTAGTCTAGTAAGTCTTGAAAGGTCTGTAATGGTCAGCCAGGTAGACCAAGAGAAGGCAGGAAATTCAAGGTAGAGGGCACTGCGTATGTGTGGGAGGCAAAACAACGCCCACCCCAAAGATGTCCATGTCCTAATCCCTGGAACCTGTGACTATGTCGCTTTACATGGCAAAAGGGACTTTGCAGATGTGATAAAGGCTGAGGAGCTTCATAAGGAGAGATTAGCCTGCATTAGCTACTTGGCCCAACCTAATCACAGGGGTCCTTTAAACAGAAGGATCTTTCCTGGCTATGTTCACAGGGAGATGTGACTACGCAAGAGTGGTCAGAGAGGTACCATGTTACCGGCTCTGAAAATGGAGGAAAGGATGCAACAGCCTTCATCCAGAAGCTGGCAAAGGTAAGTAAACGCGTCTTCCCTCGAGCCTCCAGAAAGGAATGAGGCCCTGTCCACACTCCCGATTCTTAGCCCAGTGAGACATGCTTCAGACTTCTAACCCACAGAAATGTAGCGGAATAAACGTATGTTGTTTCAAGCCACAGAGTTTGTTGTCACCTGTTACAGCAGCAATAGAAAACCAGTGCATTGTGCAAAGGCGTGGAGATGGGAGGCTGAGCTGCGTATGGAAGGAATGATGGCGAGCAATATGTATTGATCACCTGCCAAACATCGGTTCCTCACTTCTGCTTTGTGCAAGACCCCCTCGCACCTCACAGACCAGGGATAGAGAAGCGGCCGAGGGCTCAGGAGGCTCCACAGAGGGCAAGACCAACGCGCCTGGGGGACTGGGGTCAAGGCTCTATTGAAAAAGAGATCGCTGGGTTGGGTCTCGAAGGGTGAAGAGCCATGACCAGGGAGAAGGGCCTTCCAGATTGGGGAGCAGCATGAGCAAAACCACTGAAACTAGCTTATCTGGGGAGCGGCATGTGGTCCAGGGCAACCCAGACCATGGGCAGAGTCGAAGTGTTGGGGACTCAAGCTGGGCAGGAATGACCAGCGGGTGAAGGGCCTTGAATGGTGGGTTAAGGGTTTTGAACTCTACCCTGTAGGCAACAGGATGGGGTATTTGATTCTTGGCAAAGAATTTGCTTCTGCTCCTCTTCTAAGTCCCTGATGCGCTGGGACTTTCTGGAGAAGAGGATTTCCAGGTCTGGGCCAGCAAAAGGCATTCAGACGGCACTGAGCCGGGAGGCTGGGAGGCTGGGAGGCTGGGAGGCTGGGAGGCTGAGCCATTGGGGAGACAAGCCTGAGACTGGATAGCAACAGCTTTACTCATACCTGTCCCCAGGCCTGTAGCATCACTCCTTCTCCATGACACATTTCCAACCAGCAGCAGACAGGGATTGAAGGCCATCATGCTGTGCCAGCCTCCTTCTTCCCAGAAGATTGGCCCAGACACCAAGGGCGGAGACCCCAATACCAAAGACTTTGGTATTGCCCCTTCAGGTCAAGGAGCCGTGGCTCTGGGGTAGGAAGGCAGAGGGCAGGGAGCAGGCAGGCCGTGGCCCCTGGAGTCTCCTTCCGACCAGAGGTGGGGATCCGATGCCCACGTCCCCACAGCGCAGGGAGAATCCGTGGCTTTGGCCACTGCCTGGACACCCCTGGCAACGCCTAGAGCACTTTGGTGAAAGGTGACTTCTTTTTCCGTCCTTCTGGGCCTGTGGGGCTTATCCTAAAAGACTCTGCTTCCATGTCCATAGGAGAAGATGCCTTCTAAATCCATTAAGTTGCTAACCCCTGTACTCGCAGACCAGCGAGAAGGGTGCGGGATTGATGGATGTACTTGTCATATTTATGGTTTGTAGCCATGTGATTAATGGGCTTTGTGGTTTATAATGCAATGCTCATTTCACTCTCCTCTTTAAGCTCCAGGTGATTTATCGGGCCTGGCCTGGCAGTGCATTTCAATGGGATGACAGTGATAACATTTTATCACCCTGAATTATCAACGAGTCTCCTCTGAGAAAAGGATGTCCCAGGGTCGGGATGAGAGCAGGATGGGGGGAGGGGATGCTTCTTAACACACCTGTGCCCACCACCTGAAGACCCCAGACTTTCTCCCAGAGAGCCAGCTCTGTGCCTGCCTCTGCTCCACCAGCCGGTCTCACCGGGGGACTGCAAGTGCCTGGAGGGTGGGACTGTGAGTGCTGGAGGGTGGGACTGTGAGTGCCTGGAGGGTGGGGCTGTGAGTGCTGGAGG
>PVJC01036000.1:0-17605 GCA_004026665.1 Murina feae | reverse complement strand
GGTGGGAAACCTTTTTTCTGCCAAGGGCCATTTGAGTATTTATAACATCATTCAAGGGCCATACAGAATTATCAACTTAAAAATTAGCCTGCTGTATTTGGTCAAACATGGCCATAAACCACGTGGGGGCAGGGGAATGCATACCTCCACCACAGTAGCGTCAGGAACCCATTCCAACTGAGGGGGTGGGTGGGTGAGAGTGGGGAGAGAGAAGAAGCACATGCTTTTCTGTGTAGGGGTGGATACATAGCTTGCTAGCTCCTAATTGGTCCTTTCAAAGCATTCTGCCTTAGTAACATCCTTGGGAGTGGTTGTAAGCCTCACTGCCTTGTGATTGGTTATCTGTAAGGTTCCTATCCTGGTAACATCTATATATTTTAAAGTTCACATCTGTTACCAGGGGCCTTCTTTCCCCACCCAGCTGAGTTGCCTTAGTGATTTCCACCAGGTGGGTTCCCCTCGGTACCCTCTCCCCCACGGTCCCATCCCTGGCTATGAAGCTTTCTTCTGTCTCCTCATCTACATGGCCAGACCAAATGATTTAGTGGGCCTTATGGGGCCCATGGGCTGGACCTTCCCCACCCTTGTTTTAAGGGATGGGCTAGGGTGCAACCTTGCCCAGCCCTCTCTCTTGCTAGCACATTCTTTGCTTCCTCTCTGGTTCCAGTGTGATCTCTCCATCACAAGGTTGTTCCCTGTGGAACTTCTCAGCTGGGATTCGTTACGGAGAGGACTGACCTAAGGCAAAGCTTCCTCCCTCTCCCCAGAGGCAGCACAGCCTCCGGAGGGCCTGCCACAGAGTCTGAGGCTGAGGCTGGAGGCCCCAGAGGAGAGCAGGGCAGGATGACAACCTTGACACAGGCCACCGCTCTCAAAGGGCGCGGCTCAGTTGGCGGGAAACACAGGCTGAATCCAAGAGCACGTTTATTTCTGTTCATTGCCAAGTCCTCTGCTTGGGTTTAAGTAGTCCACTGCCCTCAAGAACAGGATGAGGAAGACTGGACATTTAACTTCGGTTTTGGCAGAGGGAGCAAGACCCACCTGTGGCAGGTGTCACCATCAGCCCCCTGGGAGGATAAGACTGATTCTGTGTGATGATTAGGCTGTGGATACTTCTTCTGTCCCTTGAACCACATAGGTCACCAATCAACACACACACACACACACACACAACCTTAAATGGTGGGGTTAGAGGGAGGCAGGGCGTTGTTCCGGAGCCAGAGCACCCAGGCTTGCGTCTCAGCTCTTCCACTGACTGTATGTCCTGGAGAAAATGACGTCACCTCAATTTCTCTGTTCCAGAGCAATGACCATGACACCAACCCGGTTTTTATAAGGATTCAATGAGTTAGTTCCTGTAGACAGAAGAGTCCATGGGCACAGCCACAATATGGCCTTGTACGTAGCAAACACGGATCATCTGCTCTGTGAGGAGAATCTGGAAGCTTGTCTTCTGGTCAAATGTACTTTCGTAGCTACACTACTAACTTCTGCTAGAAGTTAGAATTAAGTTCTCAAGTGATTCAACCGGAAGGAAACGGAGGGGATGAGCGGAGGCACCATCAGACTACACAAACAGGGTTGCGATTGCTGTGGTTTACATGAAGAGTAAACATACTTACTAAACCAGAACAAAGGAGGTTTGCCATCTATACTAGCCAGATCATGCTAACAGTCCCTCTAAGAGCCTGAGTGCTTTTGGGGTTCTTTTTGGTGATGCTTAAGTCTTCTGACTCATGACCTGAACAGGGAACCAATGCATTTTAATTAGCATCAACATTCTGAACGAAGGCTCTATCCCTTGCTAAGTTTGTCCCTCAAGAGTAACCAGCATTTGAGGCCCAGCTGATAGATCTTGCTGGCCTCCTATAGGTCTAGCTTGAAGCATTGCAACCATGTCTCTTTGCCATAATTAGAACTGCCAAGATGGGCAAGCTGAGGAGGAACCTTGAAACTTGGTAAGACTCTGGGAAACAACCAGAGCCATTAGGTTGGAGGTGGGAGGACACAGGAGAGCCATGAGGGCTGGAGTCAAACCATGGAAGGGCTGATGGGAGAGACGGAGTGAGAGGGAGAGGAAGAACACGTGTTAAATGCTGACTGTGCCTGGAGCTGCCTGTCTCTTAGCTAATTAAATACCAATAGCAACCCCGTGGAGGCAGATAGAACGACTGCCTGTAACCAGGAGGGGAAGAGGTGGGCCAGAGCTCTCAGGTCCTCTGGCCTCCAACTGTGATGCGGGTGTCGTATTCACGCTTCCTAATGTTCAGAGCTGGTAAAATGATGTGAAAATGATGTAGTTGTTCCTTACCATTGGAGATGTCCAGGCAAATGCTGGATGAGTATCATCAAAGACACTGAAAAGATGATTTCTGTCTGTCTCGTTGGAGAGTGGAAATGAAACCGCTATGAAGGCACCACCCCGCTTTGAGGTTCTGCGTTTCTATACTTTGCGGTAGGATATACACTTTAGATATATTGTGACGGTTTTTGCTATATTTTCCCCTTCCTCTCCCATCCCATCCCTTTCTCCCATTGAGGCAGATAATCTGTTCTGGGAACACACCATTTTTAAAAAGGAGGGAGGTGGTAGGTAGCTGGCAGTTTGGCCCTTGGGATAACAGAGACCATACTTTTCTCTCTGGTTGTCGAGTCGAATGTTTGATTACTAAGGAGCCCGTGTTACACTTCTCTTAGGCAAACCTAGAAAGATTAGAAAAGGAAGCAATTACATCTGGTCTCTTCCCCACTCCTCCTGTTCTTTGGCAACAGGAAAAGAAAAAATCTGAAGGAGGGATTTAGGCTGGGATTGGTTTTAAGATCATATTCTGCTATCCTGTCATAGTGGGGATCTGCTATAGAAACCAGGTTGACGTTTGAGAATAAAGTTATATTTCCTACATACTGGAGCTTGTGAACAGAGTATTTCTAAACTTGTAGATGAAGGGTGTGTGTGTGAGTGGCTACGTAAAAATGGTCGCCAACCTGAAGTTTTTGGTCCTCTGCTGCCCCTGTGTGGACACAGCTGGAAACAACAGTTCAAGATTTCACTAAGCAGAAGTGTGAAATTGGACTCCGGAGAAGCCTCCGCTAAGAACTGGGTCTGGAGGCTTAAAGGCTGTGGGGGTGGAAAAGGGGCGGGGGTGTCTCGTGACCAATATGAGGCAGTCAAGAACTGTTGCTGCCCCAGCAAGGCTGGGTTCTCAGGGAAGAGGCACAAAACTCAAACAAGCTGTCAATGACTTCAGGAGGCTCTCTTCTCGTCCACCATCTTTATTTTTCCTCCAGGCACCTGGACCCACTAAGCGAACCATCATCTAAAGGCTCTCAGTCATGCACCTCTGTGGTTTTGGGCCACAGTCAGCACCCGTGGGCACAGTGCCAACCCTCCCACACCTCCTCTTCCTGTGCTTGGAGTAACACATCTGTGGGTTTTCCCCTCGGGTTTCACAGTTTTTCATGCCACCTCTTCACCGGCTGTCTCCACACTACCATCTCCACGAAGCCCTGCGCCATCACATTCAGATTCCCTGCACCAGAGCAGGACAGAGAGGACCCTTTTGTTTTGACAAGCGAGAAAGGGGAACACCTGGGCACAAAGAGGGGAAGGGGCTCTGAGTCACACCAGTGGCGCCCTGGCTGCAATCCAACGGGGTCTGAATCCCAGGACCGACTTTGGCCTACAGCCTAGCTGCTTCCTTCCCTGGTCAGCTCCCACCTGGGTATCCATCACACCCCATCCCATCAAGACAAACAGCAATGGTGGGACCATGCTCCAACCCTCTCTCTCTCCTGCCTATAGGAGAGGATGGGTTCTCTGGGCCTCCCCATACCTGTTGCTGGGCCTCCTCTCTCCAGCTGGGAGCCAGGGACCCATGCACCTGGCCTGAACTCCCTTCCCCACCCCTCAGGCCTCCAGACCCTGCCGCAGCCTGCGGTCCAGGGCCAGGAGCTGTCTCAAGAAGCCCCGGTTGGGGATGATGCCTCGGTGGTCCTTGACTTTCTTGATGGCCTCCACGAGGGTGAGGTGGTGGTACAGCATGAGGTAGGCCAGCACCAGCGTGGCGGATCGGCTCACTCCCACGGCACAGTGTACCAGGATCTTCCCTGAGAGGAGAGACACAGAGGTGGCTGTGGTACTGTTTGTGGTGGGTTGGAGGAGGCTAGGGAGAGGACTATGCAGAGAGTGAGGAGGACGATGTGACAGAGGTGCATGGAGACAGGGTGAGGTGCAGATGAGGGGCGGTAAGAAGGCAGATCCTGCCTGGTCAGTGAGGCCCAGTGGTTAAGCATCAACCTATGAACCAGGAGGTTATGGTTCGATTCCCAGTCAGGACACATGCCCCGGTTTTGGGCTCAGTCCCCAGTGGGAGGCATCAGAAGGCAGCTGATCGATGATTCTCTCTCATCATTGATTTTTTTTCTCTCTCTCTACCTCTCCCTTCCTCTCTCTGAAACCAATAAAAACATATTAAAAAAAAAGAATGCAGATTCCCCAGCAAATTCTCTAGACTGAATGATATGGAGAACAGGCAGCAGGTGAGTATCCATAAACCCAGAGAGGGCTCAAGGGAGAGACTCTCATAAATAATGCAAACCTGAGCTCTGTGCAGAGTGGGGCTCCAGCTGATATTTGCTGAGCTCATCATGGGAAACACCCTGAGTCTGACCTGGCCACTCCTCCGTCCCCCCCACCTTCCATCCTGCTGTTTCTATCAACCTTTTTTTTTTTTTTTTGGTGGGGGGTGTTTAATAGATTTTTATTTATATACACTTTTTCTTTTCCTGATCACTCAAACAAGACATGCTCAAAGTAGAAATAATTGGAAAGTTTAGAAATACATAAACGAACAAAAGATGGAAATATATCACCCATAATCCTACCACACAGGTGCAACTTGCCACTCTCTGAACATTTTGGATTCATTCCTTTTCTTTTTCTTACGTCTTTACATTATTTAATGTATTTTTTATTTTATTATTATTTTAAATATGGAACGCTTCACGAATTTGCATGTCATCCTTGCCCAGGGGCCATGCTAATCTCTGTATCTTCCTATTTTAGTATATGTGCTGCCAAAGCAAACACCATGTGTTTTTTATTTTATTTTTAAAAAAATATATTTCATTGATTTCAGAAAGGGGGAGGGAGAGAGAGGGGTAGAAACATCAATGATGAGAGAGAATCATTGATCAGCTGCTTCCTGCATGCCCTTTACTGGGGATTGAGCCTGAACCTGGGGATGTGCTCGTGGCTGGAATTGAACCTGGGATCCTCCTGTCCACAGATGGACGATCTTCCACTGAGCCAAACCAGTTAGGGCTACCATGTATTTTTTTCTTAAATGGTTGACAGCATGTTTTCCTTAATATCATATCTTGGGGATTTTGTTATGTCATTAAAATCTGTCGCTCCCCACACCAGGACCCTCGGGCTTTTCCCCAACATCCACAGTTCCTTCCCTACCTCCAGGCAGGCTCAGCGCCCGGTGGATGAAGTCGGCAGCTGTCTGGAAGTGGATGCTCATGTCAAAGGCTGGCGAGTCATGGGCCTCGACACCCAGGTAGCGGATGCCCAGCCCCTCGTAGGCCTCGTGTGTGCCTCGCCACCTGCTGTGTGAGGCATTGAGGACGTGGGTGATGCCCAGGCGCCGCAGCTCACGGTGGTTGTTAGCTATGTCCCTGCATTGAGTAGAGGTTAGAGGAAGGGTGGGGAAGCGAGGCTGTGGGGTGAGAGGTCCCTTGTCTGTGCCCTGAAGACTTGGAGCTAATATCATTTGCCTGAGGCCTCCGCTCTGCTTACAGATGGCCCAGAAGGGAGGAACCAAGATAAGCAGTGACCTGGGGTCTTGCCCTGGGGAGGTTTTGCCTGGAGAAGAAGAGACTAAGGGGGTGGGTAAACATAGCCATAGTAAAACATTGAGGAGAGCTTTGAGCATGGGGGATTTTAGTTGATCTGGGGAAAGGATTTAACTGGATCTAAACTCCATGCAAGAAGTCCATATTAACAGTGGAAGGTGCGAGGACCCTGCTAGAGAGTAATTCTCCTGTCACTGGGTATTGAAGCCGAGAGAGGAGGTCAGTGCGTGGGCATGGATGCAACAGAGGGGACTGGGGTATCAGATGGGACATCAGTTTGGACCAAGTCCCTTTTAGCATCCCCCTTAACCTTGAGACGATATGACTCCGACCCTTTCTCCCACACCTGGCTCCCCTGTTACTTTAATTTCTCTTTGACAACCAGAACCGTCCCTTGCCAATTATTTCATGCTCACATTTACTCTGCCTTATGACATCCCTTTAGGTGTTCATACCCCTCCGCTTAGTGGCAGACACTTCTCAGGCAACATGGCCATATCTTAGGGCAGATGCCCCATCCAGTGCAAACTCCTCAAGTAGAAAGAGCACTGAACTTAAACCTCCAAGTCCTGGCTCTGCTACTTACGACCTGTGTGACCTTGGGCCAGTCACAACTTCTCTGAGCTTCAGTTTCCTCATGTGTAATCTGGGCATAGTGGTACCTACCTCACAAGGCTGTTGTGAAGGTTAAGAGAGAAAATGCACGTGAAAAACCCCTTGTAAACTACAGAGCCCTGGAGAGAGAAGTGGACTACATTTCCTCTGATGCTCTTCCCTCCACAGCCCCACATTGTAGCATAATAGATGGAAGGTAGGTAAGTCATCTGTTGTATCCAGTACAGAGCCTTCCATAATAAATCGTACACCCTGGCCGGCATGGCTTAGTGCTAGAGCATTGGCCTGTGCACCAGAGGGTCACAGGTTCCATTCTGGTCAAGGATGCTATCTGTGTTGTGTAGGTCCAACCCCTACTCTTGGGTTGTGGCGTGTGTGGGAGGCAACCAATCCATGTGCCTCACTCACACTGATGTTTCTCTCCCTTTCCTCCTCGTGCCTTCCTTCCACTCTCTCTAAAAAATCAGTGGAGCCCAGCTGGCATGGCTCAGTGGTTGAGCATCGACCTATGAACCAGGAAGTTATGGTTCGATTCCCGGTCAGGGCACATGCTCAGGTTGTGAGCTCGATCCCCAGTGCGGGGCATGCAGGAGGCAGCCAATCAATGATTCTCTCTCATCATTGATGTTTCTCTCTCCCCCTCTCCATTTCTGTCTAATCTTCTTCTCTGAAATCAATAAAAATATATATTTTTAAAAATCAATGGGAAAAATATCCTCACTACTAGGATAAGGATGAAAACAAAACAAAACAAAACAAAATTTTGCTAAATAAATGACAGTCTTTCTGACCATAATCCTGCCCACCCCCGAACCCTGGAGAATCCACTCATGTCCATACATTCCCACCCCTTGAACCTCAATCTGGAACCCACAATGCAACTCACTGCCTGTCTGCCACCTTCTCCTTTCTTCCTACACACACACACACACACACACACAGACACACACAGACACAGACATACACAGACACACATACACACACAGACACACACACACACACAGGGCCCTGGCCCCGTTTGCTGGGTACATACTGGTCTCCGAGGTAGAGGCCCGGCCAGACCTCGTCGGCGTGGTTACAGGCTGTCTTGCCTGTGTAGAGAAGCCTCTCTAGCTCGAAGACATTGAGGAAGGGATGTTGAACAGCAGGCATCTCCTCCAAGGCCCCTCTGGTGCGGACAGGAGACCTGGAGCTGCCCCGGGAGAAGCGGGCCATGAAAGTCATGGAGGCCCAGAGCCAGTTCCCAGGGCACATCTTAGAGGCGGCAGACACCTCAGCGCTGCCTGGGCGGCTGCAGCGGTGCCGGCTCAGGCTCCAGGTAGCTGTTGCTGGAAGAGGAAGGGATGGGAAACACACCTGAGTGAGCCCAGAGCAGCCGCTTCCCTTCCTGCCAATAGGGCTGGGCCCTGGGGAGCGGATTCTCCAGGGAGGGGAGGGGAGTCTGGCCAGGGCAGGGCTCAGGGATTTTCTTCTCTTTCAGCTGAGGCAGCTTGATCTCTCTGCTCTTTTGGTTCTGCCACACAAGGAGGTGGGTGAGTCACATGTCCTTGTTTACAGGGAGAGGGAGCTGCCCAGCTGCCTGTTTCTGCTCCAGCGCCCCACCCCCACTGCCTCCAGACACACACACACACACACACACACACACACACACATGGTGTTTGGGTGGCAGTGCCCACTCTGGAGCTCTTGCCAGCCCAAATCTGGGTTCATCTGCCTGGGACTACAGCCAGAGAGGCTGGGATGGGAGGTGAGGGTGGCTCTCTCCATCCAGGGAGAATCAGCAGGAAGACGGCGCGCTGGGGCCCTGACATGTGTCAAGCCTCCCCCTCCTCCCGTGCCCAGAGATGAGCTGCTTTAACCCATGCCCACCAAACCACTCACTCAGATAAGCCTGCGATGGGAAGCGTATGCTGGGGGCATGGGTGAGTGGGAACAGCAATAAAGGGGAGAGTAAGTTTGACGAATACCTGCTGAATGCATGAGCCCACGGGAGAAGGCGCCAATCTAAGTGCACAACAACCAAACCACCCTCCTTTGATCAGCATACAAGATTAAACTCGTCTCTAATGTGAGAATTTCTGAGCTGAAGCAGGACTAGGGTATTGTGTGTGTGTGTGTGTGTGGGGGGGTGGGCTGGGGGAGATGAGGGTGGGAGACCGGAGAAGGGGGAGGAAAGGGAAGAATGAGGGATCCTGCTGGGCCCTGGGGCTCCAAGGCTGGAATGACCTCCCAGGGCACTTAGGCCCTGCCTCTGACTGGCTCTGGACAGCTGGCCCTTTGAAAGGGGGACCATGTGCTGAGCTGCAGCGCTGGGCAGGGCCAGCCTTGGAGACTTGGGAGCCATTCAGGCAGAGGGGGGGCTGTGCAGGAGCCCTTCCTACCCCTCCCTTCTGTCTGAAAAGGCAGGAAGGTGGGTGTGAAGGCTCCCTCTCCCACCCTCTTCCTGTCTTCAGCCCCCAGAGCGCTCAGCAGGAGGTCCAGCAGCACAGGCTACCACTGTCCTGCCCACACGCTGCGTCCCCATCCCACAGGCTGCGTCCCCATCCCACAGGCTGTGTCCCTATCCCACGCGCTGCGTCCCCATCCCACAGGCTGCGTCCCCATCCCACAGGCTGTGTCCCTATCCCACGCGCTGCGTCCCCATCCCACAGGCTGTGTCCCTATCCCACACGCTGCGTCCCCATCCCACAGGCTCTGGTCTTTCCCCTGGGCCAGCAGAGGCCACGCACTTCCAGGGCGGAAGAAGCGGGGTATTAGGATGAGGAGTGGTGGGGGGCGACTGGCTTAGGGTGTGCAGGAGACGTTTTTCCAGTGTCTGAGTCAGAGCACAGAAACACAGCCTATAGCCGCCACCACCGCCGCCGCCGCCGCCGCCGCCACCACCACCACCACCACCACCACCACCACCACCACCATCATCTACCTGTCTCCTCAGGCCTAAGGAGCCCATGTCTTTAAGCCAAACCCTCCCTGGAAGCAGACCCTGCTGCCTGTGGGATGCTGCGTGGTAACAAGAAGCTCCTCCAGGGACTCCCTTTCTCCTGGGGGGTGGGGGACGGAGAGGCCCCATTCTGTCCCGGGTACATCCCTCTGCATCCTGCAATCCCATCTGCAGGCTTCCAGCGGCCTCGTCTGCGCCATTCCCCCTTCCCCATCCCCCTCACTCCCGCCGCCGGCTGTTGTAACAGGTTCATGGCTGTCGCCCAGCCCTTGCAACCCAGACAGCCTGGCGCGGAGGGCGCGGGAGGGAGCTCGGGAGGGCGCAGCCTGCGCGGCTCCCAGGCCCCCTCTCCCGCCCCTTCCCTCCCGCACAGCCCCGCTAGGAAGGCGACCCCCCGGCCCCCTGTCTCGCCTTGCAGGCGCCCTTCTACCTCTCTGAGCCGCGGGGGTCTCAGTCCCGGAGGCCGATCGCAGGCGCCCGCAGCTCCTGGGCCATGACTCTCCTGCTGTTGCCGTCGCCTCGGCCGCAGATGCGCGACCGCTGGACTGATGAGCAGCTATTTTAAGCCGCGCCCCGTGCGTGGAAGCAGGGCTCGCACCAGGGTGCGCTGGTGACACACAGGGACGCAGCCGCACGCCCAGCGGCCGGAGTGGGACACGCAGCGCGGGCTGCCCCGCACCCCCACCCCGCGCGCTCGTGTTGACAGACCCACCGGCCCACGCAGCGAGCAGCTCCGCCCCGCATGCCTGCTCGCCCGTGTGCATGTGTGTTTTCGGAGCTGCGCCAATTACAAGGCATTTTGCTTAAAGATGACACGATGCAAGTCGTCCCAGATGGTGTCTTAAACACACACGCTCCTGTCCAGGCAGCATTCATTGATCACGCAGACACTCACCTGTAGAGACCTTCCTCATTCAGAGAACGCGCCGCCCATAAATCGCAGTCGGGGAATCAGTCGTGTGCACTAGCCCCCTTCCCCCACGTGCATCACAAATCCCACAGGTCTGTCGGGTAAGTCGTCTGACTGCCCCCATTCTACGGAGGAGGAGGCTGAGGCTCGGAGAGGCGGAGGAATGTGCCCAGGTCACACCCCCGTCAGGGCCAGAGCTGAGCTGCAAATCCTGGCAGCCTGGCTTCCAAGTTCAAGGCTTTCTAAAGCCACCTGTGCAGATTCCCCGGGGGCCCTTTCCCCAGCTCAGCAAGGAGCCGGCTCCTTCCCCAGCCTCAGCTGTGCTGCTCCTAGTAACGTTAACTTCTTCCCTTCACTGCCCCCTCTGCTGTCAGCTCCGAGGCTGCTTTCTTGTTTATATATGCTTCTAACCTTTATTGGGAAGATGCCCCCTTCTCACCCCCATACCTCCCTTCACCCCACGCCAGGTTTTCATCCCACTATTGTGTGTCCATTGATTCCGCACGTGCCAGCTCTGAGACGCGAAGCACTTTATGGCAGAGACTTTACTGCCTACCTCCAGGCCTAGCACGTGTGATGGTGGAGGTGGACGATAATGAATGTTACCAGGTGAGGCTGCTGAGAGCCAGGCGGACCAGGGAGAACTCTCTGGCAGGAGGGAGGCAGGATGTGGATACAGTCAGGTGGAACCTGGTTTTGGATGAGAAAATGGCATTCGCTGCAGCTGAAATCTGGGCTACATTCGCATCAGGGCTGGTAGATCAGGTTTGATCTTTGGGTCAGAGAAGATACTGGCCCAAGTGACAGGATCCCCAGGCAATTCCGTGCTAAAGAAGCAGTTCCAGCAGGGACTTAACTTTCCTCCTCCTAGAGGACAGGACCCCAATGGCAGGACCCAGGGTGAGTGCTGGAGGTGGGGAGATGCAGTTCCCTGGGGTGTCCCTGCCGCTTTCTAATCCTCCCCCACTCCCGAGACAGGGGCGCAGAAGGAGTGACTACCCTCAAAGTACCCATAGGCCCAGAGTACCCTGAGGCTCGATCCCGTCTTTCCTCAGCTCTTTCACCTAAAGCAGTGGTTCTCAACCTCCTGGCCCTTTAAATACAGTTCCTCATGTGGTGACCCAACCATGAAATTATTTTCGTTGCTACTTCATAACTATAATGTTGCTACTGTTATGAATCGTAATGTAAATATCTGATATGCAGGATGGTCTTAGGCAACCCCTGTGAAAGGGTCGTTTGACTGCCAAAGGGGTCTCGGGGACCCACAGGTTGAGAACCGCTGAAAGGCTCAAGTAGCAGAGGCCCAACAGGTATGACTTTGTTTCGCAATGACAGTGTAGTGAGGGAAGGAGGGCAGAGAAAGACACAGTGTCCTTTGAGGCGCCTGGTATTGGTACTGACTTATTCTATCTGCGCGCCCCCAGTCCCTGCCCTTCTTTAGCTTCCTTCTATCCCCCATTTAGCACTTGGGCTCCCTAGGTCCCCGCTAGTGATTTGAGTGCTGTCTTCTCAGGTGTTGGGCTGGTGTTAATGGGGATCCCCGCCCCCCTCTTGCTTGGGGAGGAAGGCAAGTGCTTTCCTTCCTTCTCCACAATGCATTCAGTAGCCACTTTCTCCCTGATTTACCTGGGGGTAAACACATCTCACCATGTTGATGATTAATTTTCTTCCTAGAACCACACATTATGGCAGGTAGCAGATATTCTTCCCATTAGTCTGACTTTGTAATGAAAATGAATTCTAGAGAGAGTGTACCTATATGAGAAATAAGCCAAAATTATTATTTGCAAATAAAACAGGATACGAAGGAATATACTATAAATCTCAGTATTATTTTAAAAAAGGAAAGAAAAAGCATATAAATACATGTTTTGAAAAAGACTTAAGGAAATATGTCAAATATTACAAAAAGGTAAACTCTGGTCAGAATGGTGTGCTTTAAACTGTCTACATTTCCCAAATTTCTACAATCAGTATGAAGTAATTATAAATGTCAGCTCTATAAAATTGGTTGAGATTTCCCTAGAGGCTTCTAATGTGGCCAATTTTAGGAAATGCCTCGCACATGCTTGAAGAGAATATTCAATCTCTGTTTGGGATGCACATTTCTATCTTTATTTCTCTCCTATAAAAGGCTTTAAAATATTCTAAATTCTTAATTTTTGGTCTTGTTTTACCAGCTTCTGAGAGAGGAATTAAAGTCTTTCACATGTTTATGGGCTTGTTAAATTCTCCATCTAATTCGGTAAATTTTTGTTTAGGATACCAGGCTCTATTATTAGATACACAAAATTCACAGGTTTCTGTTTTTTTTAAAATTATTACCATTTAAAAATTTTTTTTTATTGATTTCAGAACAGAAGGGAGAGGGAGAGATAGAAACATCAATGATGAGAGAGAATCATTGATCATCTGCCTCCTGCACACCCCACACTGGGGATCAAACCTGCAAACCTGGGCATGTGCCCTGACCTGGAATTGAACCGTGACCTCCTGGTTCATAGGTCAACATTCAACCACTGAGCCACACTGGCTGGGCTTCTCAGTATAATTTTCCCCATAAATCTTTTTGGGAGCCTTTTCACCTTATTCCCATCTGGACTGGTGGGTCTCTAAGCTAATGCAGAGCTGTTACCCTGGAGTATTCTGTTACCCCCATGCTGGGAATTCCCTTTACCTTTGGAAGCCCTGTTCCGTGGGCAACCTCCGTTTTTAGTAGGTTACCACCAAGTTCAAATATGCTTGCTATCCCCCAGTCAAGAGACTCCCTGTTTTACTTCTTCAGAGAATAAGCCTTGGAGCTTATGCTGGGGAGGGAAGGAGCAGGTGCAGTGACAGGAGGTCTGTGGAATTTCATCTAAACAGACTTCCAATCAAGTCTATGTTTGCAGATCATCTTCACACTTCCAGAGGTACCTACTGTTGCCAGTTCCCTGGCCTTCTGGGTGCTCTGTGATACAAATCAGATTGATCATCAACATTTGTCAACATGTTGTTGCTACTGAAATATTTCCTATCCTTTCATTCTGGTAGATTTAATGTTTTTTTAAAAAAAAATCTTTGGACTGTCATTTTTTTTTGTGGGGTTGCAGGAGGAAGCAGAAGTGCATGCTTTTTAAAAATATGCTATCTTCAACTGGAGTGCCAGCTGGTTTTTGAAAACACCCCAAAATAATTGATATTTAAAATTTTTAAAAACACTCAATATTTATTTAAACACATCAGTATATTTTAACAATTTTTTTTGCATACTCTTGATTCTTTATCCTGTTCTTTTCTTCCAAGTGCATTTATTTAGTAGTTCTCTTTGTAAGGGACTATTGGCATGAAATTTCCAAGTGCTTGCATGTCTAAAAGTTTCCAATTTTTCTTGTCTTGGAAATTATATTTTTGCCTGACTTTAGAAATATAGGTTCCCAATGATATTTCCTTGGTGCATCAAAGATATTAGCTCATTGTCTTCCAGCATTTATTTTTGTTGATGAAAAGTGTTTTTTTTTTTTTTTTTTTTTTAGTGTTCTTGCCATTATTTTATTGTAATCTGCCTTTTTTCTTTATTGTCTTTATTTTCTCTTGGTCCTTATAAATTGCTGGCTTCCCAAATGCTACCCAAGTAACCTCTTGATAACACAAAATTGAGTTTATTGCTCATTAGAGGAAGGAAGAATGCTACATAGCATCTCAGAGAAAACACTGCAGAGCCTGCATTATTGTGATTTTGAAGTCTGGTTTAAGGTGGGTCTTTCAATGCAAGGACTTGATTGGAATTGGGTAATGATCATGATATAAGAGTTTAGGATTTGAGGAAACAGCAAGTGAGGTGCCTAAAGCATCTTGGAATATAAACTCTTATACTGATACTTTCCTGAGTTGCTGGGTCTTTCGATAAGTTCCTAGGATGAACTAAAAAGTTATTTGCAACTTTTATCTGCTGGAGTCTCCTGGGATAGCAAAATTATGCTAATGAAGACAATGGAATAGTAAAGCCATGTTAATGAAGACAGCAAATGGTATTTTCATTCTCCTCCCTTGTGGCCCTTTTTCATCCAGGCCCAAAGGTTAGCCCTTAGTATCTGGGTGTGTGATCAGTGTGATCTTCACAACTATTTGAGACATCACATCCTGTATCAAGTTTCTGGGAATGGTTCAGCCTTCTAGATACCGAAGGTGTTTGCTTCAACTTCCACAAAATCAGATATTCCTGCTGTTTTGGTGTGATAATTATTTGTTGAATTATTTGAAGGGACAGCTGTTGTTCTTTAGCATTTAAGACTCTGACCACCTATCTGCAGCACTGCAACATAGACAAATATACTAAGAGAAGAATCGTGTTCAGAGTTTGTTGTTATCCTCTCACTGACAGCTGAGAGTGCCCACATAAATCAAGAAAATAGGTCAGCCCTTGCTGGTTTGGCTCAGTGGAGAGAGTATCAGCCTGTGGACTGAAGGTCCCGGGTTCAATTCCAGTCAAGGGCACATGCCCAGGTTGCAGGCTCTATCCCTAGTAGGAGGCATGTAGGAAGCAGCCGAACAATGATTTTCTCTCTTCATTGATGTTTCTCTCTCCCTCTCCCTTTCTCTCTGAAATCAATAAAAATAATATTAAAAAAGAAAAAAGACAACAGGTCAGATCACTGAGGTGAAGATTCCTTCCAAATCAGATTTGGTGTCATTAGACAAATTACCTAATTTTCTGATATTTTTATTTGCTTCTTGAATATTTTAATAACATTAAAGATTCCAGAGAGGTCTGCAGAGATGTAAGCACAATATTCTTCCCATAAAAGAGTACCTATTCCCTATCAGGGACAAATGTCAGGTCTAAGCCAGCTCCTATTCTATATCACTACTGGGATAATTTTATGAACCAGAAGCAGTTATCTCATCATCATAAAGCCAATGGCAATACTTGAGGCCATGGAAGTTTGAGAGTCTTCAATAATTTTGCTAATTTTAGTCTTAGAATTTCCTTTTTTCTTTCCATCTCTCCTGAATGTTGGGTGACATGGACAGTGATGCAGCGGAGTGTGGCAGGACTTAGCAAAGCTCTTTAATAGCAGACTATAACAGGTCCAGTAAACACAAATGCCTCATCACTTGAGAGATACAGTAAAATTCTCCAGGTTGTAAACACCTGATATCAAGTAATTATTTCCCTCTCGGCAAATTTGTCTACCCTGTGTAGGCTTTCTAAGGTTTTGGACAATGGCTCTTAGAGCAAGATAAAAGCTTAAAATCAACCAAAAGAACATTTTCTTGTTCAAAGAGAAGTTTAATTTCAAGGGGTAATTGAGCTTTGAGGGTTTCTGGCCAGCCAGGAGGAAAGGAGAACAGATCAGAGGAAGAGATAGAGGAAAGTTGAAGAACATATTTTGGGAAGAAAAATTGCAGAATAAAGGTTGTAAAGTTTGGAGTTATGATTTCTAGGGATCTACAAAAAAAGAGAGATTATTTTAAGTTGTTCACATTTTCTTTTTGCCTTGGCCTAGGAATGTCTTAAGAATGCAATTTTGCTTCATTTGGAGATGTATTTTAATTTATTTTTCAAAAATAAATAAGCAAGTTCTAAACCCCTTCCAAAAAAAGAAAGGAAGCAATCTGGTATCTGAATTTCATTCATTCCAATAAAAAAAGTGGAGTTTGATTCTTCAAGTTCTAATGTGCCTCTTAAATAATCAATTTTGTTTACATCAAACATTCCACAGAGTAACCATTATAATTCTAAATGATCTTTTTTGAAAGTACATCATTTTAAAAGATAAGTATTCAAATTTGAGTTATAGGATATATACATGAAAATAGCAGAAATCTGGCCCAGAGGGAGTGCAGAGTTTTAGACCAAGACAAGCCCATCAGAGTCCAGGGGCAGTAGGTCTATATGTTGCATTTGTACCTTATTTTTGGGGTGACAACCCAACAGCTCTGCCATCCAGTTATAAACCCCAGCAAGGTCTATAGTGCCAGTAAAGCAGAGAAGGTTTTGAGAGGAAATCTCTTCCAGAACTACACTGTCATGTACACTGACAGCTGACTCAGCGAAGTTCTCAAAAGGGCTTGATGAGTGACTCAAGACAAAGTTTGTCCACAGATTCCTGAACAGCTATGTCTCCAGGGCTAGTTTGATAAATGAGTTTACTTGGGGTCTATGCCCATCTTTTCCCTGTGAGGTTTCCTGTAAAAGATGCAAACAAAATAATGACAGAGACAAATACTAGTGTTGTAAGTAACAAAGTAGATTTCCACCAAAAGAAAAGTTTTTAAAAATTAAATCACATAACCAAAGGATTCCTTAAAATGGTTTCTTACTCCCAGGAGACAAAATAAACTGAGCATTTTCAATGCTAAAAAAAACCCCAAACAAAACAAAAACAAAAACAAAAACCTCAGCCCTGGCTGGTTTGGCTCAGTGGATAGAGTGTTGGGGCTGGGGACTGAAGGGTCCCGGGTTCGATTCCAGTCAGAACATATGCCTGGGTGGTGAGCTCAAGCCCCAGGGTGAGGCATACAGGAGGCAGCCAGTCAATGATTCTCTCTCATCACAGATGTTTCTATCTCTCTCCCTCTCCCTTCCTCTCTGAAATCAATAAAAAATATTGAAAATATTTTTTATTGATTAAAAAAAAAAGGAGCTCAGAGTTGTACCCAATGTGAGACCTACTTACCTCACCATCGCCATCAGCAAGCTGTCCAGCAGGAGGCTCCAGGGATGTGCTGTTTCCAAGTCCAGAGTCTGGGACTTTGGTGGAAGGAATACCTTGGTCTCAACTAGATCTCCATGGAGCCCTCAGTACTCAGTTGCCAGGTTATAAACATCACCAGAACAACCTGTACATAAGCTGAGGTTTGATTCATTGTTTAACTGTAATAAAGGAGAATGCTACTGGACAGAGTCAGACAGGAGCTCTCAAGGGAAAGGAGGAGGTCAGATTAATGGAGGTTTTGAAATCTGATTCAAGGTGGATCTTTCAGTTTGGGGCCTTCGGTTCAGTTTAGTCCAGTGCTGGGATGTGTGAAAGTGTTGTCTATAGCCCAACCAGCGTGGCTTAGTGGTCACAGTTCAATTTCACAGTTAAATTGTGGGCTTGATCTTCAGTGTGGGGAGATATCAATTGGTTGCCTCCCGTATGTGCCTCAGCCCGGAGTGGAACCTGAAACTTAGGTAGTGCCCTGACTACGAATTGTCTTTCTTTCTTTCTTTCTTTCTTTCTTTCTTTCTTTCTTTCTTTCTTTCTTTCTTTCTTTCTTTCTTTCTTTCTTTCTTTCTTTCTTTCTTTCTT
>PVJC01035999.1:0-17949 GCA_004026665.1 Murina feae | reverse complement strand
AAAATTATGAACAACAAATACATATCTATCAACAAGTGAATCTAAAAATCAAGTGAATAAGAATTCTGATGAACAGAATAAACTGGTGAATAGAATAGAATCAGAGGCATAGAAAGGGAGTGGACTGACAATTTTCGGGGGTAAAGGGTGTTGGGGGTGCGGGAAGAGAATGGACAATGATCGTACACCTATGGATGAGGACGGAAGGGGGGGGATGAGGACAGAGGATGGGGTGGGAACTGGGAGGAGGGGAGCTATGGGGGAAAAAAGAGGAACAACTGTAACAATCTGAACAATAAAGATATTAAAAAAAAAAAAAAGAGTGGCTCCTGGTAGGCCCCCAAAATAGAATATAGTTAGTTACTAGAGAAAACCGAAAGGGAAGTTTATGTTTCCGGGAAAGGAATCAGCCTAGACACAGATTGACAAAGTCTCTTCTCCCCAACCTGAAAAAAAAAAAAATCTGGCAAATAATGGTCCAGCAGTAGCCGCAAGCCCCCAAGCTTAGATGAAGAGTAGCTGCTGAAAATAAGACCTGTGAGTGGCTCAGAGAGCTGATCTGAAAACCCAGAGGAAGGGCCAAGCCTGGCCTCCTGAAAGCGAATTTGCCATCTTCACTGTAAGCAAGGAGAAAGAACAAAAACACCAGCTGGGTGTGCTCCCCAAGGGCTAAATGTCTCCCCAGAAAATGAAGGTTGGTTGGGAGGTGAGGGGGCAGAATAAGAAGGAACAGCAAGCAAAACACCGAAAGGGCTGGTCCACGTCAAACCAACAGCCCCGAATCTATAGGGCTTTCCCGCTAAACACCAGGCGTGGTCACTGGAAATCCCAAGGGCATCCCCATGGGGCTAGATGCAGGACTGAAAGTCTGAGAGAAGAAACGGTGAGGAGAAATATTGGCAGCAGACAGGACAAGGGGTTGCCTTCTCTCATCTGCAGAGTTCTTACAAATTAGTAAGAAAATTGCCAACTTCCTAATAAAAACAAACCAACCAGTAGTTTCTAGAGACCCAGAGACCCTGTCATCTGAGAACCCTGGGCTCTTGGGCTGTGTTTACTCCTGTTCTTGGCCTAGTTTGCGGTGCCTGCCTTTCCTTCATTTCCTCTCCAGGGTCTCCAGCTTCCTGTGCCCGTGTGAGCTCCCTTCCTGCCTATTCCCCATTTATTTCCTTTCCCTGCATCCTCACCCTTGGCCTTTTCTTTGCCAAACCCTCTAACATAGGAAAATGGTGACCTGATGACCTTCACCCCAGCCTCTTAGAGCTTCTTTCTTCAGAAGACCTTTTAAAAGCACTGCAACAAAACGTTCCCAAGCCCAAGTAACCTTTGCCCATCTAATGCTTTCATTCAGTCCCACATTATAATTGGGCCATGCCTTCTCTCCGTTGTCAAAGTGGCATTATGGCATCTAGACTGCCCACCGTAATAGGCATTTAGTGGTATCCTTATAAAGAGAAAGTCATACATGACTCCACACTCAACTCTTCCATGGAAAACAGCAACTTGGGAAGTCCCCTGCTTGGGATGGAAGAAGAGGCTATTTGTGGAGGGGAAGAGAAGGGTGGGAAAGGGAGAGAGGGCAGAGGGCAGCTCTGGTGAGGGAAGCAAGGCCACAGGGGACTACTGTGGGTCCCACATCTCAGTTCCAGAGGCCTCGAAGCTCATGTGCTCATGACAAGAATATACTCAAGTACATATTTCTTTGATAAATAGCAGAAACAAAGCACTCTTGAGGCCCAGCAGCTTTGTTTATCTCATTTATCAACTGAAGTGTTTAAAAAGTCCAATAAACACTCTGGAGCTTATGGCCTAACAAAGACACAGCATAAAACAAGGTACGTTTTACGTAAAGCCCTGGACTTAAATATGCCAACTATACTTGGAATGTACACAGCTGATTGCAGATAGGAAGCTGGGAAGCTGCGCCCAAGGCCCGGACAGTTCTCTGGGTAAACACGGTGAATTTGCTTTTCATTCAGGATCTGTGCTTTAAATGCAAAACCACCTTTCTTTCCAATGACGCTTAATCCCATGTCAATTTTAGGTAAAATAAGAACTATGTTTTAGTCTTAAAAAAATGGGACTGAACGTTTTTCCGGTAATTCCCAAGTGTTTCCCTCAGAACTTTTAAGTACAGACTGTTAATTTATGGAAAGCATTCAAAGGATTTTCAGTAATATGGGGGAGGGGGGAGCAGGTTGGGGGGAAACAAAATCTTGACATTTTAAATTGTAATAATTCTGATTATCATTGAGGTAGTTTTTGCAGTTCTCTCTGACTTCTCCTCAAATGTTTTACTATTGAGAACTACCCACTGAGAAAACAGGCTTTTTCCTTCTACAATGTTGAACATAATTACACACCCTAACAATAATGTATGCTCATTAAATATGATGGAGAAATACTAAGAAGGCATTTTAAGTTTGTATACACAAAGTAAGATAATTACTTACCTAAGTAACCACTAAGATGATAAAGTATTAAGATCATTTAAGTACGAAGAATGTTAATAGCTTCTTCTATAGCATATTAAAAGCCTCTTGGAATGGGACCTTGGCCAATTTAAAATCCCTTTAGAAACCACAATAGCTTGTGAGAAAGTCAACTAAAGCAGACATATCTACATAATCTGTGAAGATGCTCCAGTTCCTTCAGTAATTACCTTTGCACCCAGCCGGCATGAGTCAGTGGTTGAGCATCTGGTTGACCTTCAGCCTATGAACCAGGAGATCACAGCTCAATTCCCAGTCAGGAGGGCACATGCCCAGGTTGCAGGCTCATTCCCTAGTGGAGGGTGTGCAGGAGGCAGCAGATCAACGATTCTCATAATTGATGTTTCCGTCTCTCTCTCCCTCTCCTTTCCTCTCTGAAGTCAATGATAATTTTTAAAAGTAAATACCTTTGCCATCTCTCCAACTTCCTTTTCCTCTCCCTCTCCTTCTCTTCTTCTTTCTTCCTCCCTCCCTCCCTCTCTCTCTCCCTCCCTCCCTGCCTCCCTCCCTTCTGTCTTCCTTCCCTCTCTCCCTCCTTCCTTCCTTCCTCCCACCACCCTCCCTCATCTCCCTCCTTCTTCCCTTTCCTTTTTAGACCACTATCCAGTTAATTTTATGAGCAGGCATTACAATCACAAATACCTTAAGAAGCCAGAGAGCATAAGTGAGTAACGCTGCCAGGTCTCAGACACAGTTTGCACCTGCTGTAAAGGACTCAGGCTCTGAGGAGCCCGAGGGCCGGGCTGTTAAGTAATTCATAGACTGGTTGAGATAAGATAAGCAAGTACCAAGGACCAGTGTGCATTTAGATACAGGGTTGCTGCCGCTGCTCCTGTTTGACATCCGGCATTCTCTTTACCTGCTTGGGATAGGTAAGGGTGTATCAAAGTGTCAGAGGCATGAGAATGAGAGCAAGGGGGAAAATTACCCGTCACCTAAGCCACTTTCCTCATTTTACAGTAGAGCAAAGTATCAGTGAAAAACAGGGTCTGGAGCCAAAGGCCTGGGTTCGAATCCTGATCTGTCTCTTACTAGCTGTGTGAACTTGGAGAGCAGCTCAGCCTCCCTGTCTCTCAGAATCCTCATCTGTAGAAGGCAGAGCATGGGCACATCTATCCTATAAGATTGTTGGAAGCCTAATGAGATCATCCTTGCAAAGCTGTAAGCTCAGGGCCAGTCATAGGGCACGAGTTCCATGTCAGTTGTTACTAGTGAACCAGTGAATCCTAAGGGAGGGACAGGATTTGTGCAGAACCACCCAGCAAGAAGGGGTCAAAGTCAGGACTCAAACCCAGGTCCCCACACTCCCTGCTCAATGTAAATTTTTTAAATATATATTTTTATTGATTTCAGAGAGGCAGGGAGAGGGAGAGAGAGATAGAAACATCAATGATGAGAGAGAATCATTGATCGGCTGCCTCCTGCACGCCTCCCACTGGGGATCAAGCCTGAAACCTGGGCATGTATCCTCACCTGGAATCCACCCAGTGCCCTCCTGGTGAATGGGAACACACTCAACCAAGCCACACCAGCCAGGGCTCTTTGGTATGTTTATTATTTCTAAAGAAACAATAAACAGCAATCACATGGGATGGTGAGAGGAAGCCCTGGTTCATTCGGTTGTAAGGCCAGAGTCATATCTATGGTCCACTTGTACTAATCTTGGCAATAAGGCCAGACAAGTGCAAGAACAGTGGCTACCATCATTATAGGCAGCCCAGACATCCAGGATGGCTGTGATCTTGTCACGGTTACACGTCTGCCAGCTCTATCACAGTATCCTAGAAATATTTTTCTCTAAGTCTTCTTGCCCATGGTTTTGCTTTGAATTTTATTAAAGCCTCCCATCCATTCTCAATATTCTGGGCTACTCGGCAGACAGAAGAGGTTGCTGTGGACCTGAATTATCGGAGAGGGGAAGAGAAGGCATCATGTTGACACCCCTATGAGCTATAGTTTGTGGCCACTTCCTGAAGGAGGCCCCTTGCAGGCACTGTATAGAAGGCGTGGTTCCTACAAGGTGGGGCCATCATATCCCAGGGAGGAGCTCTGCAGGGGCAATGAGCAGAATCAGTGCCCCCACCACCTGGCCCCTGCTCCCTCTTCTTCTAGCTTAGCTCCACTCAATGCTTTCATCTGTCCTGGGATCACTCAGTTTGCCCTGAACCCACCAGTTCTTTAACTCCTCAGCTTACACTCAACTCTTTACCTAGAAAGTCTTCCTCATCAGTCACACCCTATCCAACTCCTGTTCCCTTTGAGGCCTTTCCTTAGCCTTCCCCCAGGTGTGCTGTTCCCCAGGACCCAGTCACAATCTTCTTCCCTCCTATTCCCACTATCCTGACCCTTCCTTAGACAGAGGTACTCAGTGCATTCTGAAGTCCTACCTGGAACTCAGCATATTCCCTGGAATATCCATCAAACCCACATATTTCACCTACCTCCCATCTTCCCTGTATTTCCTGATTTAAGAATCCCACAATCCCCGTGGTCACCCCAGCAAGAAAGGGAGTAAGAGAGGAAACAAACAAGGAAAGAAGAAAAAAGCAAAGAAGGAAGAGAGAGGACATGAGGAAGAAAGAAAGGAAGGAAGAAAGGGAGGGAGGAGAAAGGGAGAAAGGGGAAAAAGAAGGGCGAAGAGGAGAAGAAGAATGGTGGTTCAACAACTATTACAGGATAAGAAAAGTTGATAGTCCATATGAGTAAAAGATTTATTTTACTTAAAAAAATTTTTTAATGGGTTTTAGAGAGAAAGGAAAGGGAGAGAGACATCATCAATTTGTTCTTCTACTTGTTCGTGCATTCATTATTTGTTTCTTATATGTGCCCTGACAGGGGATCAAATTTGCAATCTTGGCATATCATGACTATGCTCTAACCAACTGAATACCAGGCTGGGGCAAAAAAGGGTTATTTTAATAAACTGTCAAATACAATTAAAAAAATGCTTAGAAACAGGATGCATTTTTTATTTGAAAAAGAAAAAAGATTCTATACCTCTTCTGCAATGTCATTTTCTTAAAAGGGATTTTCCTATGTCACTTACGGGATAAACTTAATACAAACTTGAACATTGTTTTCATATTTAAATTTTGTTTATATATTTTTTTTGCAGGAACCAACATATTTAAAGCACATCAAGAGTAATTTAAAAAGGACCCAGTGGACAAATATTTGCCTATTTCTCAATTTAAATGAGTTTATATTTTCAAAATTTCCAAAGAATTTATTGACATTAATTTGAAAAATCACTCTCGAAATTTGAACCTGTTTAAATATGGTATGCCACCTATCAGATCGTGCAACACAACATTCAGCAAGTTGATTTTTTTTAAACACAGAAGTTAACAAATACTGTAAAACTGATATGCAGATATCTTAGGAACAACTCAAAGATGAAACTGCCCCAACCTAAGGCATGGTGGTTATGGTGGTTTCTTAATAAATACTGCAGGACATCTGTGCACTGTATTTATTAGGAAGGTCTATTTATTCATTGTAGGTACAGCTTTCCTTAGTTACTGCAGAGGCAGCTCTGTTTCATCAGATTCAAATCTCTGCAGTCAAATGATAATGAGCAATGTCATCAGAATGTTGATGGGATGGAAAGCCAAGGGCAAGCCTGAAAAATAGCCAACCCCCTGGGACAAAAACCTAGCTTATTCCCCCAGGTAAGCTCCAGCGCTGCATCTGAAGAGCAAATACAAGCAGAGCTACCCAAATGCTTCCTTATTGATCAAGAGCTGTGAGTCCTACTTTGTATGTTTGCATATGAACATCATCATTTTGTTCTACCAGGAAAAGTCATGAAGAGCAAGGGCTGCCTGGTTAGACCCGGGCTCTGAGACTCCTTGCTGTGTGTCTTTGGACAAGTTACTTAGTCTCTCTGTACCTTTTTTTCCTCTTTAAATTGCAAATACTCATAGTAGCCATCTCTTAGGGTTGTGATAAGAATTCATTAATATAATGCCCTAAGGACCCAGGGCAATACTTGACACACAGAAAATTTTCAATGGATGGTACCTATTATTCTCCTTATTCATTTTTTCTAGACTAAAAATTCATCGTGTTAGATATCTAAATAGACAGTCTGTGAGCATAGGGAGTGTATGGCGACTGATTCAGTGTCCTGCTGTCTTGTACAGACTTCGGGAAAGAGAATGAGGACTGTAATTGCCGATACCTTTTTCTTTTTCAGAAACAGACATGAGAATGCTGAGCTAAAATAAATGTCCCATCTCCATTGCACATTTCTGAGTAAGAAGCCACCGTTACAATGGTAATAAGCACAAGTGACCTCAAAATAGCCCAGCTCATGATGTGAAAATCTATTAGTGTGAACAGCCAGCCTATTCTCCTAGCCCATGAGCCAATCATCTTGTTTGAGCACATTTTCTCTTTTTTACTAGTATGTACAGTTTACATGTGTGTTGTGATTTTCACCATCTTGACTACATGTTTTCACTGCACAGAGAAAACCAAGGAGGAAGACCATTAGAGGATGGATACAGAAAAGAGATGGGAAAGGAAGGTATCTGATAATTTATCAAGAGGTGCAATAGATGCTCACTTAAACTATCTTAAGTGCTTAGAGACCTGTCTGCTTATGAATCCGACAGATATTCTTGAGAATTAAACTCAAGATTTATGAGACTTCTGTGATACCTGGCTTGTTTCAGAAGGATAAGGCCTTCTGTAAATGACCACAAGTTTATTTAGGAATAACGTGTGGCCATTCCAACCCTCCTGGACATTGATAACAATTTACTCATACATTAACTGGATAGGCAAACCTCTGCCTAAGTGGGAAGCAGATTGGCAGCCTTCCAAGAGCACCAAAGACCAATGGGCTCTGCCAATGGGCTCTATGTTTGGTTTGCTTGCCTTCATTCTGTGGAAAGTCACAGTCTTTGGTATTTGCAAGTAAGCTCTGTTTCAAAGGTAATTAGACTGGGGCATTATCTCAAAAGAATACAGACTTATCTGACGTGCATGGACAAAGACTATTTTTAGAGCTTTATCATCATTACATTATGTGCTCCTACCACTGGAACCCTAGAAATATACACAGGAGGAAACATATTGGTATAGTCAGGAAATACTTGTGAATATGTCACAATTTTTGCTGGGAGTGTCCAGGCCAGTGACCTCAGAGAGAGGTGACTTTTACCAAGTCAAAGAGTTGGTAAAAGCACACACAAAAATTCATCAACATTCAAAACATTGGGATGATGAAGCTATCTGCAGAAAATGAAGTCAGGCCAACACCAATAGCCTTCCTGATTGTCTAACCACTCTGCTGGACACCCGAAACTAATGTAAAATAATATTGAATGTAAACTGTAATAGAAAAAAAATTTTGTTGTTGTTGTTATTCTTCCATTTATTTTTAGAGTCAATGGAAGGGAAGAAGAAAGGGAGGAAGAAAGAGAAACACTGATGTGAGAGAAACACATCAATTGGTTGCCTACTGCATGCACCTGATCAGGGCTGGGAATTGAACCTGCAACCCAGGTACATGTCCTTGAACAGAAATTGAACCCAAGATCCTTTGGTATGTGGGTCAATGCTCTAACCACTGGAAAACACCAGCCAAGAAAAAAAAAGTTAATTAAAAAAAAAAGACTTCTGAAGGCTACCCACAATCCTCTTGAATTTCAAATGAATCTTGATTAATTGTGCAAAACTATGAACCTGGTTATTCAGATTTGTATCAGCTAATCCATACTGGCAGGGGAAGGCAATGAAAAGAAATGGATAGAACTAGCCAACTGGAAAGAACCGTTAGCAGATTTATCCGAGCACACAAAATGACAGCTCAAAATTTGGCTAAAGAAGTGTATTCTTTTCAAAGAATATTGATTAGAGGAAAGTTGAGCAATGTGTTCAAAGACAAGATGAAACTGTTGCTGATCACTATAGCCAATTAGAAAAGACAGTCTTACATTTTGTAGGCACTGAGAATGTCAAGAGAGAGGAAACTGCTTTTTAATAATACTGCATTTTCAAATGGATCAGGTGATGGACCTAGTGCCCTAGTAAACAGAAACCTACTTCACTGGGCCACTGTGGATACTCATGATTTAGTTAATCTGGCCAGTCAATTATCCAAAACAACAGAGAAAAATAACAAAAGGAAAAGAACCAGGCTCTGAATTATTGAATTAAAGCAACTCAAGTCATGAGTTTACAATTACAGTGAACATACCCATGGGAATTGAAAATCAGAAAGGGTTTCCTAACAACCAAAAACCTGGAATTTGTGATTGTTGCAAAAAACCTAGACAGTGGAAAAAAGACTGCCATAAACACCAATGGCTATTGGGAAAACAGCAATCTGTTGCTATAATACCAACAGGACTAAAATGGGATAGGGCCACTCTGAAGATAAAAGCGAGGGTCTCCTCTCCAAGGTACTGAATGGGGGGAGGGGCTTACCAAAATTGATTCTAGAACAACCACCACACACACACAAAGTCCAACTTTAAGTTCAGCTGATATTACATTACAAACACTGACAAATGGCCTAATTACAATATCACGGTCATGGTCTCTCCTTGTCCTATGATGGTACTGTTCATGCAGCCTTGAGGACTGCAGATAGCGGAGATCCTGTCAAAACCACCAGAGCAGCTGGACAACATGCAACAGTCTGGGGTAGGTTCCTATGGTAAACTCCTAGATGTGGGTACTTAGGCTCTTCAGCTCCTTTATGTTGGGAACAAAGAAACCATTCTCTCCTAGAGTTTCCTAATAGTACCAGAATGTTAGGGGAAATAGCTAACCATCCATGTAATGCCTTTAAAAGGTTCTGATTGGTTGGAACAGACTGGGAAGAAAGACTGGTATTTACTGTAGCCCCTAATGGAACACAGTGGCTGTGTGGTACCTGTCTCTGGACTTAGCTACCCGCAAGTTGCATAGGAAGATATACTATCGGGTATCTGTGGGCTCAAGGTCATATTTGCCCTTCAGTCGCCTCTGGTGCTCACCTCCCTTTTATGAGAGCATGTTTTTGACTGGCAGGATCACTTAGCAGCTATTTTTGCACCCTCCTTAGGAACTGAGATGTTATTGCTCCTATGGAAGCTTTAATTAACTAAGTTCACTTAACAAGCTCTCCGTGACAGTCATCGGAGCTGAACTCTAATAAACACTGAGATGTCTTCAATGAGAAAAGCTGCCGTACAAAGTAGGATGACATTAGATATTATCACCGCATCTCAAGGAGGCACCTGTGCCATTATAAAAACAGAATGTTGTGTTTATACACCTGATGAATCTGGAAAGATGACATCTATTTGGGGGGTATATGCAAAAACAGATACAATCCCCGAGGGATCCCACTCCATGCAATATTCGAAACATACTAATATTAAAAAATTATTTACTGTTTATCTACAATTCAAAGCCACTCCTCCCCCATCTTTGGGATTCTTCTGCTTTCACCAATAGTAAAATTAATCTGCCTTCATTAGTACTCAAAGAGAGAGGTTAAAAAGTGTCTTCTACCTGGGTTCACAGGCACACTTTGAGATCTTAACCTCACCATTTTCCACCACACCAGTAAAGTGGGATTAATACCAGTTCCTCCTGCTCAGCATTGTGTGGAGGATTATATGAGATGGTCCATGTGAGTGCCTAGCACAGTATTCCACTCACAGCAAATGCTCAATCAGCATTAGCTGTTATTATTGGCAGGAGAACATGGTGCCGAAATAGAGTGGCAAAGAAGAAGGTGCTTGACATTGTTCATTCATCAGGAATATTTCTTATCTACTCATAGATCACTGAGAGCTGTCAATGGTTGTGACTCTATTTATTTGACTTTCATTTTATTTGACATGTAGGGAGTAACCCATAGGAATAATAATAACCAATATTGATGCAGCATATTGCAATTCACAGCAGGGCTTCTCATATCCGTTACCTTGTCATAATGCAAAATGCATATTTAAAAAAAATTCAAGCCCTGGCTTGTGTGGCTCCGTTGGTTGAGCATTGTCCCATGCACCGAGGGCTTTGATGTGATTCCCAGTCAGGACACATACCTGGGTTGTGGGCTCCATTCCCAGTAGGGGGAGTGTAGGAGGCAGCGGATCAATGTTTCTCTCTCAATCTCTTCCTCGTCCTTCCTCTCTCTCTCAAGTCAATAAAAACATATTTTAAGAAAATTCAAGACAGTGATTCTCAAAGAGGGGGACTGTGAAAATTTACCCACATAGTCCAGGTATGCATCCTACCACCCACTGCCAACCCCCGCTGAGATCCACTATTCTAGTTTCAAGGATTTTTTTAAAAATCTACAATAAGTGTTTCCTTTGGCAAGAAAAAAAATTTAGAGCAATCTTTATGCACGCGCTCAACGTAGAAAGGACTTCTGTCCTAAGTGTGTCTTTTTGTCCAGAGCCCCTGCATAAAACAGTTCTCAGTGTTGTCATCATCGAAGACCAAGAGCAACTGGCTCAGCATTGCTGGCAGCAGAAGTCCCTCAGCAGGATGGTGCTGTAAAAGCCGCCTCCAAAGAAAGCCTCTGTTCACACCGGAAGAGTCTACGTGCTTTCCCCCTGTGTCATGGAGAACATCTGCCCTCCCCGAAGAGCAACCTCCGTCCCAGCAGTAAGTTTCACATAGAGACAGGTGACAGCCTTTGTAATGTCGCTTGTCCATGTCCCCGATTGGGTGTCCCTTTTAAATAGTTTTACAGCCAGAACCTCCCACTTGCCTCAATGGTACCCATCTTGTCTCTTGCGTATATTCAAGTGAGAAATACTGTATATATGGTTATACCAATGAAGCAAGGAGGCCATCAGAAAAGGTGGCTCTAATGCCACGATGACCTACATAAACAAACCAAATCTGAGCTTATAAATGCCTGCAGGGTAGGAAATCAGAGCACCAGTCACAAACAGCCTCCCTTCACTTCCGCATTTTCTCTGTAAATGTCTCCCTTCACCAACAAACTGCTTCGTAATGACAAGGATGTTAAGAAAAGCAAAAGCAAGAAGGGTCAGGATTAATGCAAAATTGAGGGGGTTGGATGGGAGCGGATAGGAGGCTGCTACTAAAGTACAAAAACGGGCCTAGGAGTCTCCCAGCTGGCTCTGGATTGCCAAGGGCATCAAGTCTGGAAGGATCTTAGAGGGTCATTTGATGGCACTTCATTTCCAGCTTCTATGCTGACTTTGGAAAAGTGACCTCCACAGAAGACATCTCTGTGGCCTCCACAGCACACAGAATTCATCATGCCTGTGCCCCTATCTATTTAATACCCGTTCCTGGTAGGTGGGAGCAAAAGGAATTGTGTATCTCAGGATGCGAAGAATTTTTTGGAAATAAAAAGTTTTTATATCCCCCCGTCAAACTCTTAAAATATTCAGTATGCCTCACTTTATGGTTTAACCATGTAGATAAGTACAAGGCTTCTTTCTGAGAAAAGTTCTAGTGTATTAGAATTTTCTGTGTTTCTTTTTGCTAATACTTAGTTTTTAGTTTCTTTACATAAGATAAAAGGGCAAGGTAAAGATAACATTTGGGGTGTAGATGGTGTATTTGATTAAAATAGCAGCCAAATCATATAATTTCTACCCAGGAGGTATTTAACAGACATTAATGTAAAGTTTAACATGTGTCAATGTAAGAAACATTCAAACCCATAGAGAATTTTTGTGAGTTTATTTGAGCCAAACTGTCAACAGTTGCCAGGAAGCAAAATCTCAATGGATTGAGATAATGCTCTGAGAAAGGCAGTTCTGCACCTTGTTTTAAACATTACTACCAAAATGGGAGACGTAATGAAATCCGCTGGTGATAGATTAGCCTCATACTTCTTTTACTTAGGTGGGTATAGGATAGATAACAGTCAACAATTAACTCAATAACAATGAGGGGATTTGTGGTCTCCATAGAGGCATTGCCTGAGCTTTGAGGGATCAAAAAAAAAAAAAAAAGAAAAGAAAAGAAAGAAAAGGAAAATTACTTTGACATTCCAAAGATATGTTATCATAGATGCAAAAAGATAACAGACAAGCTCACTTAAGGGAAAGATTGACCTTTGTCAGGAAAGATCCCAGACTAGGACATGACTACCCAACATAAACTGCTTTTAGTTCAAAGCTTTTAATTTCAGACCATCCTCTGTGGTTCCTTTGGGTGTCTGAGTTTGCAAGGCCACCACACTGGCGGGACTCCCATGAGCTTGTCAGGTCTAGTGTGTGTCCCCTCTTTGCCCACACATAGATTGATGTTGTTTTGAACAGTCATCAAATAAACAAAATCTAAAAAAACAATGCAGAGCCACACAGATAAATAAAACCAAGACATTTCCAGGATGTTGGCACTGGGCAGTTCAACACTCCCCAGAAGAAAGGAAGCTCAGTGATCAGCAATTTCCTTTAGCACGTAGCAGCTTACTAATAACTTGATTTGGGAATGCTACTCGTATGTAAAGCTTGCCTTGCCCAGAAGATGTTAAAATGCTCAGGTGAAGTTTAGCCATCTTACAGGCTGTTTACTATTAACAGGATGTGTTTAAAATCCCTTTGAGAAGACAACTAGAGATTATTACATATAAAACATACCACTCTGGTGGTTGCCCAGATCTGGAGGGAGGATCGAATAGGAAATTAGTGTTTAATGGGGAGGAGGAGAGAATAAGGAATTAGTATTTAAGGAGCAGAGTTTCAGTTTGGGATGATGAAAAAGTTCTAGAGATGGATGGTGATAATGGTTGTAAAACAGATGAATGATATAAATGCTACAGAACTGCTGCACATTTAGAAATGATTAGAAGGGTAAATTTTGTGTCATGTAAATTTTACCACAATAAAAAAATATAACATCGTCCCTGGCTGGTGTGGTTCAGTTGGTTGGGCATCATTCTGTGCACCTAAATGTCACTGGTTCGATTGATTCCCAGTCAGAACACAAGTCCAGGCTGCAGTTGGATCCCCTGTTGGGGGGGCATGTGCGGGAGGAAACTGATAGATGTTTCTTTTCCACAGTGATGTTTCTCTCGCTATCTCTCCCTCTCCCTTCCTTTCGCTCTAAAAATATCAATAAAACATATATTTTTAAAAAAGAAAAGAGAATGATGAGATGGATAAGACCTCCTAAACCCTGGAGGCGGGGGGAGGGTCGAGGGGGCAGGCGGAGGGGCTGGAAGGGAGGGTTGGCAGCAGTGATCCTAAGGAGGAAAAGTGGATTTCTCCTCCTCCCTCCATAGTCAAGAAAAATATCCCTCACTCAGAAAACAATATATATATATATATATATATATATATATATATATATATATATATATATTCTGACTTGGCATCTGCAATGGGAGGGTGCTGTGTGGGCTGGGAAATTTAACAAATTAACAAACTATGGAGTCCACCCTTCAGCAAATAAAGAAAATCAGCTCATTAAAAAATTAACTATACACAAATGGTCAATAAGCACATGAAAAGATACTCAGCACCATTAACCTTCAGGGAAATGCAAATCAAAACCACAGTGAAATGCCACTTCACACCCACTAGGATGGTTACAATCAAAACACAGATAATAGCAAGTGTTGACCAGAATGTGGACAAGTCAGACCGCTTATCCATGGCTGGTGGGAGTGTTAAAATGGTGCAGCCACATTGGAAAAACATCTGACAGTTCTTCAAAACATTAAACACAGATTTGCCATATAACCCAGCAATTTTACTCCTAGGTACATGCCCATGGCAAATAAAAACAATATGTCCACACAAAAGCTTGCTCATGGTTATTCATAGCAGCAGTATTCATAATAGCCCCCATGTGCAAACAACCCATCACCTTATAAATGGACTAAGAAACAAAACAGAACACTGGTATATCCAGTAAATGAAATGCTAGTCAGCACTAAAAGGAACTGAAATAGTGATAGAAGCTATAACATAGACGAACTTCAAAAACACTACGTTGTGAAGAACGCCTGACACAAAAGACCACAGGTTATACAATTCCCCTTAAATGAGATGTCCAGGCAAATCTATAGGGACAGGAAATAGGTTAGGGTTTGCTTGGGGTTGGGGCTGAGAACAGAAATTAACTGAAATAGGGCATGAGGAATCTTATTGGAGTGATAACATTGCTATAAAACTGGATTATGGCGAGGGTTGGTAAATTCACTACAAATTTTTAAATTGTACACTTAAAAGTGTGAATTTTATGGTTTGTAAGTTATAGACCTCAAATGCGTTGTGTTTTTAATGGAAGGAATGGTTAAAAAATGAGGATCTAATTGAGAGGATCTAACAAGGGAAAAAGAAAACATTGAGGCAGGTGGCATCTGAAGGGTAAGTAGGAAGGAAGCCACAAGAAAAAGACCTTGAGGTGAGAATCCAGTGGGTGGATGTGAGGAAGACCAGGGGTCCGGCTTAACCACTGTGAATGAAGATGGATCTTCATTTGTTCTTTCCAAAAATACTGACACAATATGCTAGACATTTAGCTAGGTGCTAGGGATACACACCCTTATAGAAATGATATGTAAGCAGGGGAGACTGGATATCAAGAGTAGGAAAGGCCCTGGCCAGTTTGGCTCAGTGATTAGAGTGTCGGCTTGCAGACATAAGGGTTCCATTCCTGGTCAAGGGCATGTAGCTGGTTGCAGGTTCAATGTGCAGGAGACAATCAATATATGTGTCTCTCACACTGATATTTCTCTCTCTCTGCCTTTCTCTCTTCCTCCTCTCTCCCTTCCACTCTCGCTAAGAATTAATGAGAAAAATATCCTCGGGTGAAGATTAACAGAAGGAGGAGGAGGAGGAGGAGGAGGAGGAGGAGGAGCAGGGGGAGGAGGATGAGAGTAGTAGGAACAATTCTTAGTAGATCTGAGTGTATTCATTTCCTGGATTGTCATAACAAATGACTGCAATCTTGATGGTTTCAGATAACAGAAACTCATTTTCTCACAATTGTGGAGGCAGAAACCCAAAATTAAGGTGCTGGCAGAGCCATGCTGCCTCTGAAGGGTCTAGGGGAGGACCTCCCTGTGTCTTCCAGCTCTGGTGGCTCCGTGTGGCCTGTGGCTTAGCCTACACGTAACTCCAATCTTGTCCTGTCTCTTCACATGGCCTTCTCCATATGTGTTTCTTCTTCTGTCTCCTATGAGGACATGTGCCACTGGACTTAGGTCCTCCCTGGTTAATCCAGGATGATCTCATCTCGAGAACCTTAACTTAATTCCATCTACAAAGACCCTTTCCCCGCCAATGAGGCCATAGTCACGGGTACCAGGCTTTAGGACTTAGACATATCATTTTCAGGTGAGGAAGGTTCACAATTCCACCTGTTACACTGAGTGATTTAAAACTATTAGTCAGGCCCATCTGATGCTCCTACCTATATTCAGAGGGTGTTTTTAATGTAAATGCTCTTACCTCAAGATTCTTCCTAATGATACACATTTGTTTATGAATGAATTCACTCATCTAAGTCATGTATATTTTTAGAAGCATGACTCTGACATTTCAAAATAAGATATGATGTTAAAAGGCTACATATAAAAGAAAAAAAAATACCGCATTCAGACAGTTACAACATTGCAAAAATTTTTGCACCTTTTTCAGAAGAAAAATTTTTAAGCACAAGAAGAGTAATATGGAGGAAACGAAACTCCGTCAGTGATTTTTGCTGCTATTCCCTTTGGGAAGTGTCAGTGAATCAGGTTTCATTGTAATTAATGTTTGAACAGAATGTTTTGTTTTTCTAGGCCAAAGGAATACATCAGGAATGGCTGATATTGTAAGGATATGTGAAGTAGCGATCAGAAAGAGGAATAGCTATAGATACATAAATACATAATGAGAAGCCCATAGTTAACTAATGAACATTAGACACTTTTAGAAACAGAAAACAATAGTACTGTAAGATGGACAGAATATAGGATGGATACAGAAAACAGGGGTGGGGAACAGCATGGCAACAATGGGAAAAAAGATAACTGCAGATTAACTGGGAAACCTAATGGAGAATATCTAAACAGAAGCATTTCCCTAAGGTACAGCCACCTAGAGCAGTGGTTCTCAACCTTCTGGCCCTTTAAATACAGTTCCTCATGTTGTGACCCAACCATTAAATTATTTTTGTTGCTACTTCATAACTGTAATGTTGCTACTGTTATGAATCATAATGTAAATATCTGATATGCAGGATGGTCTTAGGCGACTCCTATGAAAGGGTCGTTCGACCCCCAAAGGGGTCATGACCCACAGGTTGAGACCCGCTGTCCTAGAGGTTTCACAAATCCTTCAGTGAGAAGAGATTGGCATTGATAGAGGAACTTAATAATATTTGTACCAATTTATTAGTGTATTTAAATATATGCCTATTTTGCCTAACTTGTTAAAGTGTATGGTGTTCATTCTTCACAGTGGGTTCATTTAGGTTCTTGTGAACTAAAAATCCTCTGTTCTTATAAAAAAAAAAAAATCCACATATATGCATAACCAATGGACACAGACAATAATGTGGTGAAGACCTGGGGTAGGGCAGGGGCTGGGAGGAGTGGGTAAAGAGAGAAAAAATTGGAGAACATCTGTAATATCGTCAACAATAAAATTAAATTAAAAAAATAAAAGTGAAAGAGATGAGAATGTCATCTAAATTGGGTAGACCCAAATAAAACTCCAGCCAAGACCCTGGTGCTAAGGATGAGTAGACTGAATAAATAGCAACCTTATAAAATGGAACTTGGGTAAAACTTGCTTCTATTCAATTATGCCATTTGTATTTATAAAACAAGTCCCAGTCTTTCTGATCCTTTAACTCTCTTCACTACATTTAAAGATAAGAAACTAAAAATAACTTTTAAAATGAAATTATTTCTTAAAATGATGACAGAAAAGAATTCTTAAAATGACCACTAAGAAACTAATTCTGAAAATGATGACATTCCAAAATAGCACATCTAAATCCATCAAGTTTTACTCTCAGCACCTATCCCTTCTATCGACAGACTTCTGAAACTTTTCCATCTTTGCAATAAAAGCCAAGGAAACACCAACATGTCACTGCAATTGACATTATTGTCTTACAAAATCTGCTAAACAGGATTACAAGCAAAGGGACTTTTAGTGCTGAATACTTAGATTAGTAGTTGATTTTTTTGATCAATCGGACCCCATCTTTCATTTAATTCCACTGTGGTATTTTTGTTTGCTTGCTCTAACACTTTTAACATAGATAATGTAAGTTCAGCTTTCACATTACAAGGGAAAGCTTGAATAAATTCATCCTGTATATTATTTGGTCCAACTTCTACTAGTAAAACCAGGAAAGAAATATTTTCTAGTTATATCCTATCTAATAAAAGAGTAATATGCATATTGACCATCACAAGATGGTTTCCCCCATGTGGTCAAAGATGGCCACCACAAGATGGCCAGCAAGGGAGGGCAGTTGGAAGGGACCCAGGCCTGCAGGGGAGGGCAGTTGG
>PVJC01035998.1:0-17948 GCA_004026665.1 Murina feae | reverse complement strand
GGGGAGAGTTGATTTGAGTTCAAGCGGGGAGTTTGTACAACTGCACCTTGGCCATCCTGAGAAATTCCAGATGGTCATTAAGGAGGATGTTTTTACTGCGCAGGTTTTATCACAGCAGCAGTTTGGCCTTGGGCTGTTTGTTTGGCTCAGTGGGTGGAACCTTGAAGGTCCCTTGTCTGCCCAGCCCCCAGACCTTACAAGCTTCACAGACAAAAAAAAGCTAAAAGAGTTCACCACCACCCAACCAGTATTATATGAAATGCTGAAAGGTATCCTTTGAGAATGAGGAAGAAGAAAAAGGAAAGTAAAAATTATGAACAGCAAATATATATCAACGAGTGAATCTAAGAATCAAGTGAATAAAAAATCTGATGAACAGAATAAACCGGTGAATAGAATAGAATCAGAGGCATAGAATGGAGTGGACGGACAATTTTGGGGGGTTAAGGGTGTTGGGGATGCGTGAAGAGACTGGACAATAATTGTACACCTATGGATGAGGACAGTGGGGGGGCAAGGACAGAAGTTGGGGTGGGAAATGGGAGGAGGGGAGCTATGGGGAAAAAAGAGGAACAACTGTAATAATCTGAACAATAAAGATAAATTTTTTAAAAAAAGATGGTACACAAAGGTTAAGAATGAGTGTGTTATAAGACTTCAAAACCGTGTGGATACATATATATGTTTATTGCTTTCAGAGAGGAAGGAAAAGAGAGAGAGAGATAGAAACATCAGTGATGAGAGAGAATCATTGATTAGCTGTCTCCTGCAGGCAAGGTCCATACAGGGTGGGGGTCGGGGGGCCGGATCAAGCCTGTAACCTGGGCATATGCCCTTACCAGGAATCAGACCTTGGCCTCCTGGTTCATAGGTTGATGCTCAACCACTAAGCCACACTGGCTGGTTGAAAACTGTGTGGATTTTTAATTCTTAAATTTCATTGCAAATTTTAACTAGGACTGTTTCCTTTCTTGGGGACCACAACGTTTTTACATGTGCATGGGCAACCAATGTTCTGAGGTAACAGGAGACAAGAAGTGACTTTCTTACAAAAATTGACCTACAGATAGAGCTTGGAGGAGCAGCATGAGGCCACTCTACTCCCTATTCCCCTACTCAACAATTAGCAAAGAAAAAAGCAAAAGTTTTTTATGTGAAGTATTCAGAAAACAAGAATAAAGAAAAATGTAAATTTAACTTTTAATTTCCAGTCATTTTTCACTTCAGACAAGCGGAAACATCATTGAAAAGGAAGAAGTAAAACTCTCATTATTTGCAGATAACATAATATAAAACATAGAAAATCCTAAAGACTCCACCAAAAACTACTACATTTAAGAAATGAATTCGGCAACGTAGCAAGATACAAATTAACACCCAGAAATCAACGGCATTTTAATTTTTTAAAATATATTTTATTGCTTTTGTTTCCTCTGGAAAGCTCACAATGCAGGGTGTGGTGTGCCGGGCTCCTGGTGGTAGGCGAGCTGTGTCACGGAGGGCAGGGGGTTTTCTTTTTTTTCTTTTTTAAATATATTTTATTGATTTTTTTTTTTTACAGAGAGGAAGGGAGAGGGATAGAGAGTTAGAAACATTGATCAGCTGCCTTCTACACACCCCCTACTGGGGCTGTGCCTGCAACCAAGGTACACGCCATTGACTAGAATCAAAGCTGGGACCCTTGAGTCCACAGGCCGATGCTCTATCCACTGAGCCAAACTGGTTATGACTCAGTGGCATTTTTATACACCAATAATGAACTATCAGGAAGATACTCTAAACAAACAATCCCATTTACCAAGGTGCCGGACCAGCTGAGCCTGGCCAGAGCCCGTCTGGAGATGCAGGCAGCGGCCTGAGGAAGAGCTGGCTGACCTGAAGAAGAACCACGCGAGGACATTAGTGCTCTGAGGGGCCAGGTGGCATTGATCTAGTCAAGATCCTACGTGACGTGAGCAGCCAATGTGAGGTCTTGGCCGAGAAGAGCCGGGAGGATGCTAAAGCCAGACTGAGGAGCTGAATCAGGAGGTCACTGGCCCCACAAAGCAACTACAGCTTAGCAAGACCCCGGTCTGTGCCGCACCCTCCAGGGCCTGGAGATCAAGCTGCACCCTCAGCTCAGTGGGAAAGCCAGGCTGGCAGACATGGAAGCTGACCCAGACCCGGGCGCTGATGGCAGAATCGAAGCCCAGCCCAGTGACGTCCGTGCTGACACTGAGCGGCAGAACCTGGAGTAGCAGCTGCTCATGGACAACAGGATGGTCTGAAGCAGGAAGGAGATCACCACCTACCCAGCCTGCAAGGGCCAGGATGCCTGTTACAACAGCCTGCCCCCAGCCCCCTGGGCTTCCTGCTCTAGCAGAGGGATGGAGGCTCCTGGCCAAAGGGAGGGACCTTACCTCTGGCTCTTCCTCTGACCTGTCAATAAAAGTTTATGGCCCAGCCTGGCCAGAGTGACTCAGTGATTGAGTGTCAAACTGTGAACCAGGAGGTCACTGTTCAGTTCCCAGTTGGGGCACATTCCCGATTGAAAAGCTTGATCCCCAGTGGGGTGGGAGTGGGGGGGGGGGTGCAGGAGGCAGCCAAGCAATGATTCTCTCTCATCATTGATGTTTCTATCTCTCTCTCCCTCTCCCTTCCTTTCTGAAATTAATAAAAATAATTTTTATTTTTAAATAATGTATGGCCCAAAGGAGGAAAAACATTTTTTAAGTAGTAAAGGTTTTACTTACTTTCAACTGTCCATATAATGCCCTCTGTGTGGTCCTTTTCTCCCTGGTCTGTGATCAAATCCACGGTCACACAATGCATGCAGTTCATGTCCACTTGGTCCCCATTAATCTGTAGCCGTTCCTCAACATTAGCATTTCATGACCCTGTGATTTTCAAATTACAGTTATTTTTAATTGCAATTATTTTGTGGAATGCCCCTCAATTTGGGTTTATCTGATATTTTCTCATAATTAGGTATTAGAAGGGATACTATCATAGAGACATGTTGCCTTTCTCAGGAGGCACGTGGTATCCATTTGTCCCAGTTCTAGTGATGTTATCTCTGATCCCTCAGTGAAGGTGATTTCTACCAGATTTCTGTGTGGAAAGCCACCTCTCTGTCCTTAGTAACTAGTAGCTCATCGAACATTCACTCCCTCGTTTGAGTGTCATTGGTAATGTCCTCACTCCATTATTCCTCCCATAGCATTCCTTAGTAGGCATTCCTCCACGTCAATAACTTGTAACCCATTCTTGTTATTACTTATTCTGAGGTTCGATCATCTCAAAATTGGTGTTGGTCCCTTTTGACATGTCTCATCGTTCTTTAAAAGCAGAAATATTTATGAGTGCAATAGAATGCTGGCTTTGACTTATTCTGAAATGGTTGCAAAAATGTACAATGAAACTGTGTGTATACTCACAAATACACAGAAGAGATAGAGGGGGGAGAGAAAGAGAGGGAGAGAGAGAGGGAGAGAGGGGGGAGAGAGACAGATAGAGAGAGAGAGGAGAGAGAGAGAGAGAGGAAGAGAGGGAGAGAGAGAGAGAGAGAGAGAGGAAGTTTACAAACCAAGGGGCATAAAAAGACAGAGATTTATTCTCTCGGAGTTTTAGAGGCCAGAAGTCTGGAGCTCAGCACCAGAAGAGCCCACGCCTTCCAAAGGTGCCTGGAAGGGCCCTTCCTCGTGAATCCCAGCTCCTGGCGGCTCCAGCCTTCCTTCGCCGATGCCTGTGTCACTCCGACCTCTGCCTCCCTCATGGCGTGGCTTCCCCGGGGTGCATGTGTCTCTGTGTCCTCTCCTCTCCCTGTAAGGACGCTGGCTGTTGGGTTAGGGCCTGACCTAAATCCTGGATGATTTCACCTTAAGATCCTTAACTAACTATACCTGCAAGGATCCTATTGCCAGATGAGATCTCATTCTGAGGTTCTAAGTGGACGTGAATCTGGGAGTCACTGTCGAGGCCTTCACAGATGAGAGAGTGGAACCACACATTTAGCTCCTGGCAACCAGAGAGGGAAGGGAAATACAGCTCCTATTATTAACAGGGAGAGAGCTAGCAGACCTAAGTGGGCAGGAAAACTGCTCCTGACTCTAAGGTCTAAAACATCTTATGTGAGAACCCCTGACGAACAGCTCGGGGTCACCTGGGGACGCCTTAGACAGGCAGCTTCACCGCACACCTACCGGGTCTGAAATCCTTGGAGCCGTGGAACCTTCAACAAACCCTCCACAGTGAGTCTGTGGCTCTCAGCTCAAGAAGCCCTGTGACAGACAATGTGCTCGGAGATGATGCAAAAGTAACTGGGGTTTCTTATAGCATCTTTTGGGCGTTACATCCTTAAATAGAAGCAACATTATGACAGCAGCGCACACAACCCTCCTGGTTGGGGGCAGGGGAGCAAAATTCAAACAGTTAATTATGCTCCGGGTTCGGGGCAGCTCAGCTCCCACTGGCAGCTGGGACAGCTGCTCTGTGAAGCCAGGTCCACATCCCCCCAAGCACAGCGGCTCAGGTCCCGAGGCGCACGGCCAGGCAGCAGCTGTGTCACCATTTCTAACGCAGCCTCGTCCACCACAGAGGTCACTCCTACAGCATCGCAAAGTTCTCAGATCCAAGGAGAAAGAACAGACACACAGCCTCTTGGTGGACAAGGCTCAGAAGAGCCCATGGGACTAGAATGCCATTGTGGCCATGAGAGACAGCAGGCTCTGTCGCTGAGACACGACGGAAATGCACAGACAAGCGTGAGCATCAACTCTCCCACTCGGACTGCCTTGTTCTCAATAGAAGGATGCTCCCTCCAAGCCCTCACAGCAGCTGGAAGTCGGCCTCACCCCCAGGCCGCCTCTGGGACGTGCACCTTTGGGCCATCACAGGAGGCATGTGTGCGCCATCCCACCTAAATCCCCGCGGTCACATAAGTCAGGGACGACCACCACATGCAATCACTTCTCATAGAACACTACTTGACACCTCATTTTTTTCTTTGTTGGCTGCAAATAATTTTCTTTTGATTATGCTTTGAAATACAACAGAATGTGATGCTTTCATTTTCAAAAGCTAGCAGCCGTGACTAAAAAAATAAAATAAAATAAAAGGATAAAACAGAGATTTCCATGTCCACATACTGGGAGCTGGCTCTGCATTTAGTCTCATCACGAGTTTCCAGATTTCAAATGTGCAGGAGCAGTCCATCCAATGTCACTCTCCCCATGTTAGAGAGTCTTCGCCAGCAAGCATTTCTGGAGTGATCCGTTCTTCACCGGCTAAGAACAACCCGGAGTGCAGGCTGATCCTGTAGACGCAGTGGTGGGCAAGGTACAGAGGTGCTGGCCGCTCCCACCTGGAGCTGAGACCCATAGCCTGGGCCAGGTCCAACCCCGAAGGAACCGAAGGCCGTCTATTCTGTAAACCCCTTCACTCACACCCACACGCCCCTCCAAGTTGCTCCCCTCCTTCCCAGCCCCCCTGCCCCGACTCCAGGTCCTCTGATTCTTTTTAAAAAAATATTTTATTGATTTTTCACAGAGAGGAAGGGAGAGGGATAGAGAGTTAGAAACATCGACGAGAGAGAAACATCGATCAGCTGCCTCCTGCACACCCCCTACTGGGGATGTGCCCACAACCAAGGTACATGCCCTTGACCGGAATTGAACCTGGGACCCTTCAGTCCGCAGGCCGACGTTCTATCCACTGAGCCACACCAGTCAGGGCAGGTCCTCTGATTCTTGATGGTCACGTGGCACTAAGTCATCTCCTCCTGACAGTCTCACCCCATTAAGTGGCCCATCAGATGGGTTCCACTCCTTCCTGTGCCTTCCACTGTCACCCCCCCCTCAAATCTATTAGTGACTAAATCAGTCTCCATTGTTGCCTCGACCTGCACAGTGGGGTTCAGGATCTGAAAGGGGGGCGACATGCAAATGAAAATGCTAGACACAAATATGAATTATTAAGGGGTGGAGCCTGTTTCTTAAAGAGACACACTGAGACCTGGGCTTATCCACTTTTTATCCAGTTTTAGATACACATCTTGCCCTCAGTAAAGCACGGCAAACAGGTAGCAGACAGACCATCTCTAAGGTCAGTAAAGATCAGCAAAGATCAGTAAGGCCCAGTAAACACTGAGTTGGAGGCTATCAGGTCAGCTTGCTTCGAGCCACCGCTATCTCAACACAAAGAATCAGTGCTGGCATCAGCCCTGCTAATGCTCAAGGTCCATCGGCCTCCCGCGTTCCCTGGTGCACGCTCATGACAGTGTTGGCAAGTGGTGGCTACCCACACATTGTACAGGCGGGGAGAGAAAAACTCTCCCCAGGGCCTCCTTCAGGAAAGGAAAACTCTTGGTTCATGGACTGGGGTCATGCAAATTCACCAAAGACAGATCAACAAGAAAAGCAGTTTAGTAACCCATGCAGCACACACACCAGGCAATGATGGGTCACTCAAAGAGGTGGTTGCAGCTTGAGGCTTATATAACACCTCAGATCCACAGATTTGCAGCTACGTGACAAGACACTGAGGAAGTGGGGTTTGTGCAGGCCCCTCTGGGTGCCACTGTTCATCTTCTTCACAGCCATGAAACCAGCCCAGGGGAGGGTCCTTGAAGCAGCTCATTTCTCGCAAGAAATCAATGAAAAAGAATGTTAGAAAGAAAGCCATATTTTGTTTTTTATGACTATAGCAAATGTGCTAGCTAATAGAACTTCCTTTTTCATCCAGGTGCTTCAACATCTATTTGACTAAGGAGACTGAACTCTGGCCACTCAGCTGTGATGCACTCTCAATTTACAACTGTCCATTCCGTCCCTCTGAGACTGTCACATTAAATCCAATATCTCTAAAACAAAGGCTTTAATCTTCAAAAAAGAATTTTTAAGATTTATTAAAAGGGGGAACCCAATGCAATTTTGTACTGATGGGAGCCCTATTAAAAATATGAACTATGAGGGAATGGCCAGAGAACCAAGATGGCGGCATAGGAAAACACCAGGGATTGCTGCCTCTCACAACCATTTCAAAAACACAACGAAAAGAAAAAACAGACACCACCCAGACCCACAGGGAGGCTGGCTGAGTGGAAATCCTACAGCTAGAAAGAGACTCAGAGGAGGTGCAAAAGTAAAGTGCAGAAGTACGGAGGTGCGCGTGAAGGGGGCTTGCAGAAAGGGCTGGCAGCTGAGGACGTGGTTGTCTTTTTTCATACTGGAGGGAGGCATAAGCTCCTGATGGCTCTGAACTCCAGTTCTGGGCAAGTTTCTGGGGACTCACACTCATATGGGGAGAAGTTGGACTGTCTGGCACCATCTGGCACCAGAAGGATCTCCAGAGCAGCTTTCTCTCGGCGGTGCTGAGGGTCACTGTGATCCAGTGCCTCTTAGGGCAGGGCAGAGAATCAGCCATAGCTTGTTGCTCCACCCTGCTGATGCCCCAAGACCCCGCTCCACCCAAGCTCCACACAGAGGCTTTTGCATATAAAAGGCTGGGTAGCCTCAGGCAGAAGCTAAAATAGCATCTCCTTAGAGATCCAAGAGTCAGTGTACCCAGTGGTCAGAGTGGGACCATCCAGACTACAACTCCTCAGATCCGTAAGGGACACACTCAGGGGACAGACTCAGTAAGCACCAAAGCCCCCCTGAAGCAAGTCTTGCCCCATAAGGGTGTCTCCAGCACAGAAGTTCTCCCACCATAGACACAGCTGATTCTCACAGCCAAGTGGCCTGGAGGTCAATTCCTCCCTGTGATACCAATAACAATCAAGGCTTAGCTACAACAAGACTGTGCACAAAGCCCACAAATGAGTGCACCAAGAGTGTCCACCTCAGGTAATTGGGGAGGCTGAGCCACTGGGCCCTATAGGACACCTAGCACAGAAAGCCACCCTATCAACACAGGAAAGCAGCCAAAATGCGGAGACAAAGAAACAGGTCACAAATGACAGAAATGGAGGAAAGCAAATGACTGGATATAGCATTCAAAACCATGGTTATAAGGTTTTCCAAGAATTTTCTAGAGACCGCTAATAAATTTAGTGGGACCCTCGAGAATATGAAAAAGAACAAACTAGAAATTAAGCATACACAGACTGAAATAAAGAATAATATACAGAGATCCAACAGAAGACTAGAGGATCACAAGAATCAAGTCAAAGATATGAAATATGAAGAAGCAAAACCCACCCAGTCAGAAAAGCCAAAAGAAAAAAGAATCCAAAAATAAGAAGATAGTGTAAGGAGCCTCTGGGACAACTTCAAGCGCACCAACATCAGAATTATAGGGGTGCCAGAAGAAGAGAGAGAGCAAGGTATAGAAACCTATTTGAAGAAATAATGACAGAAAACTTCCCCTACCTGTTAAAAGAAATGAACTTACAAGTCCAGGAAGCACAGAGAACCCCAAACAAAAAAAAAAAAATCCAAGGAGGACCACACCAAGACACATCATTATTAAAATGCCAAGGGCAAAAGACAAGGAGAGAATCTTAAAACAGCAAGAGAAAAGCAGTCAGTTACCTACAAGGGGGCACCCATATGACTGTCAGCTGATTTCTCAACAGAAACTTTGCAGGCCTGAAGGGAGTGGCAAGAAATATTCAAAGTGATGAACAGCAAGAACCTACAACCAAGATTACTTTACCCAGCAAAGCTATCATTCAGAAATGAAGGTCAGACAAAGAGCTTCACAGACAAGAAAAAGCTAAAAGAGTTCATCACCACCCAACCAGTATTATATGAAATGCTGAAAGGTATCCTTTGAGAAGAAGAAGAAAAAGTAAAGATAAAAATTATGAACAACAAATACATATCTATCAACAAGTGAACCTAGAAATCAAGTAAATAAAAAAATCTGATGAACAGAATAAACTGGTGAATAGAGTAGAATCAGGGGCATAGAAAGGGAGTGGACTGACAATTCTCAGGGGGAAAGGGGTGTTGGGGGTACAGGAAGAGACTGGACAATAATCGTACACCTATGGAGGAGGACAGTGCGGGGGGGGGGGGGAGGTAAGAGCAGAGGGAACTGGGAGGAGGGGAGCTATGGGGTGAAAAAAGGAGGAACAACTGTAATAATATGAACAATAAACAAAAAAATATGAACTGTAAAGAAGTGGCCAAAGCAGGCAGCTCTTGTTCCTTTCAGACAATGAAACAATAAATGTGTGAAGAACTGAGTGGACAGAGAAGGAATGTAGGGTAACCAGGTCTGTCGATACAGCCTCCTCAGCCCTAAATTCCCTGCCTCTGCTGAAGGAGGGAGAGTTATTTCCTGCTTTCGGGGAAACAAAGGAGGGTCCGGGTGCCCTTCTTGCACTGGCTATGCCTCAAGGAACTTTAATTGAAAATATCAGTGTTCTAAGGTGCATAGCTTGGGGTGACATATTCTGAACCCCTACAGCAAGTAAAGGTTTCTCAAGCATCACATATTGCAGGGAGCAGCCCTGAGTGTGGCCCTATCCTTGCCTCATGCCCTTTCTTCTGTCTCAGTCAGTGGCCATGCTACGCACCTGCTCCTCACACTGAAACCTTTCTCTCCTTGCCTCAAGCTTATGCCCATCCCATCCACACTCAAACGTGTAACACAATTCAACGCAGTAAATGTGTGCATTTGCAGCCAGGCATTCACCAGAACTTCCCCTTCGCCTTAGCTCGCCATGTCCTTGGACCTGCGTGTCTGCTGTGCTGAGCGCTGGGAGTCACCGCAGGCTCCAGTGAGCAGAAGGGAAGGGGAAGGACAGGGGTCATGGGCACCTGGCAGCAAACACGGGTGGAGTGAGCAATGCTGATGGGCAGGTGAGGGAAATCCCAGCCTGTTTCTGGAGCACTGCATGCAGGCATGAGGGCAGTGATGGAGGCCATAGCAGGAAACCGCAGGTGGACTAGGAGGCACTGTTGGGGGGGAGGGGGTGCAAGGGCAGGCCTTGGGCAGCTTGTGTGCAGACCCAGAGGGAAGGCTGACTCATGTTGGAATGCAGTTGTGGGGAACAGAGCCCCAAGTTAGCCTCAGCCACTTCTCCGTCCGCTCCTGCTGAGAGCAGTCGGGTCCCAGAGTTTCCGTGAACCAGAGACGAGAGAGAACTTTTGCCATGAAAGAAAGCAACCAGGACTCTGAAGACAGACAGAAGGACGGAGACAGAAACTTGCCTCAGAGGAAACAACAATAGTGGGCCATGTGTACAAAAATAAGTTTTCTAGGCTGCGGTTTACTTTTTGTAATTACCTGTAAAACTTGTCCTGTACTAGTGTTTGATGTTTGGCAATGCCTTGCTCCACCACCAGGGGGTGTGAGTCTCCACTATTTCATGTCTTTAAGGTCTGACTTTACTGCCAAAATCATAAACTCCTTAGATGTAGGGAAGAAAATGCATCCTGCAGAGAGTAAATGAGATAATTGATGAATTACATATAAATAACTTGAACAGGATGTTGCCAAGCCAAAGGATGTTTAGGAAACTCGGGAATGAAATGTATCCATTTATTACACAAATCGGGCTGGATGTGGACTGAGGAGCTGGGAGCACACAGCTTCCATCCACGCACTGTGAGCAGCCACAAAAGGAATGTGAAGTAGAGAGAGCTGCAGGTTTCTGGAGGGGAGGGGGGGTTGTGACCCAGGGATTTGATGTGATTTAAATCCACTTTATGACTTCAGTGAGGTTGTTTCCATCCACTTGTTTATGACAAAGACAAAAAAGTTGTTTTTATTTTGTTTTATACTTTTATTGATTTTTAGAACAAGAGGAAGGAAGAGAAACATCAATCCAATCCCTCCTGCACACCCCCTACATGGATAGAGCCCACAGCCTGGGCATATGCCCTGACCAGGAATCCAACTGCTATCTTTGCATACATGGAATGGGGCCTGAACAACTTTTTGCCACACCAGCCAGGGTAAAAAAGATTTTTCTGTTTTTGTTTTTTTATTTTTTTTTAATCTTTATTGTTGAAAGTATTACATAGGTCCTCCTTTCGCCTCCTCCCATCAACCTCCTGTCCCACCCCACCCCCAGACCCTCACCACCCCCCCTGTCTGTGTCCCTGGGTTATGCATATATGCACACAAGGTCATTGGTCGATCTCTTCCCTCCCACCCGCCCCTGCCTTCCCTCTGAGGTTCAACAGTCTTTCATGCTCTATGTTTCTGGGTCTATTTTTGATCATCAGTTTATTTGGTTCATTAGATTCCACATATGAGTGAGATCATGTGATACTTATCTTTCTCTGACTGGCTTATTTCACTCAGCAAAATACTCTCCAGGTCCATCCACACTGTTAGAAGTCATAAGAGTTCTTTCTTGTTTATTACCGCGTAGTATTCTATTGTGTAGATGTACCACAGCTTATCCACTCGTCTGCTGATGGGCACTTGGGCTGCTTCCAGATCTTAGCTACTGTAAATTGCACTGCTATGAGGATAGGGGTGCATATACCCCTTCTGACTGGTGTTTCAGGTGTCTTAGGCTATATTCGTAGAAGTGGGACCACTGGGTCAATTGTGCTGTAGTAAAAAATAGAAATGTTTTAAAATGCCAAGAAGTGTTAAAAAGGCTTTAAAAGGTTTGAGTTGACTTTCCTGAAACTTAAGGTGTGATATTAAGGACACATTCCCTGCTGCCCTGAAGCGCATGCGTTCCATCAATAAGGATTTGGACTTAGACTGCTGACTTGGAGTGACTTGCCCTGACAACCATATGTCTGATGACATATACTCCTCCGTGCCCCTCCCACCCCCAGAGTGAGACCCAGTGCTTACAAGTTTGTTTGCTGATAGGCCATTGGAATGAATGTTAAAATCAAGATCTTGTTATGCATTTTGTTGACCAGAACCCCCTCCGCCCCCCTGGACTGCCGTGGGGACTGCAGGCTATTTAAAGGGTCCCCGAACACCATTCGAGTTGATCATCGCTGGGCCGCTGGACGCCTGGCCCTGGCTCATGGCTTTGATCCCCGCGCTGCACTGGTGGCTCTGATCGCTGGAAGTTATCTTCGCTGATCGCCTTCAGTGTGGGCGCAGCCCCCTCCCCACTCCGCTCAGCTCCACTCCGTGCAGAAGACGACGAACGAACGGTGGGCCCACAGATGGAGGCATCTCTGAAGGCAACGCTGCCCTGAATCTGAAACGCGGTTCCTGACCTGCCCAGCCAGCCCTGGAAGCCAGCTTCGGGAGCTCCCGCTCAGCCTGTACCCACGGCCCCAGGAATTTGGGAGTAACCGCGTGCTGTGTGTTGATAAGCTTTGTGCCCACTGCAATGATACAAGCAGAATAAATTGCTGTGTGAACTGCAACTGTAACTATTTGTGTGGCATAACTTCTCTAGCAGTCATCATTACAATAACATAAGGTCAGATGAAATTTCCTACCCCGCTCCTGCCTGCATAAAGTAGCCTTTTAAAAAATATATTTATTTATTTATTTATTTTACAGAGAGGAAGGGAGATAGACAGAGAGTTAGAAACATCAATGAGAGAGAAGCATTGATCAGCTGCCTCCTGCACACCCCCCACTGGAGACGTGCCCGCAACCAAAGTACATGCCCTTGACCAGAATTGAACCTGGGACCCTTTAGTTCTCAGGCCGATGCTCCATCCACTGAGCCAAATGAGCCAGGACTAAAGTAACCTTTTTGAATGTCCAAGCACCTGCACGGTTAAAGTTGATCTCAAGGGATGCGTCAGATAAACGCCCCCCCCCCCACCTTTCTCACACAGACTGGCAGTTATATTTTTAATATTTTGAGAAAACTCCATACTGTTTTTCACAGTGGCTGCACCAGTCTGCATTCCCACCAGCAATGAAGGAGAGTTCTCCTTTCTCTGCAACCTCACCAACACTTGTCATCTGTTGATGGAAGCCATGCTGACAGGTGTGAGGTGATACCTCATTGTCAGCTGGATTTGCATCTCTCAGATGATCAGTGACTCTGAGCATGTTTTCGTATGGCTCTTTGCTTTCTGTATGTCCACTTTGCAGAAGTGTCTATTTAGGTCCTTTGCCCGGTTTTTAATTGGATTGTTTGTCTTCCTATTGTTAAGTTGTATGAGTTCCCTATAAATTTTGGAGATTAAACTCTTATCAGTAATAAACATTGGTAAATATGTTCTCCCATGCAGTGGGCTTTCTTGTTGTTTTGTTGATGGTTTCTTTCTTTTCTTTTTTTTAAATACATTTTTTTGATTTCTTACAGAGAGGAAGGGAGAAGGATAGTGAGTTAGAAACATCGATGAGACAGAAACATCAATCAGCTGCCTCTTGCACACCTCCCACTGGGAATGTGCTCGCAACCAAGGTACATGCCCTTGACCAGAATCAAACCTGGGACCCTTGAGTCCACAGGCTGACGCTCTATCCACTGAGCCAAACCGGTTAGGGCTGATGGTTTCTTTTGATTGTGCAGAAGCTTTTTATTTTGATGTAGTCCCATTTGTGTATTTTCTCCTTAGTTTCCATTGTCCTAGGAGATGTATCTGTAAACATATTGGTATGAGAGATGTCTGAAATTTTGCTGCGTATGGCTTCTTCTAGGACTTTTATAGCTTTGCATCTTACATTTAGGTCTTTTATGCATTTTGAATTTATTCTTGTGTGTGGTGTAAGTTGGTGGCCTACTTTCATTTTTTGCATGTCCTTGTCCAATTTTCCCAACACCACTTATTGAAGAGACTGTATTGACTACATTATATGCTCTGGCCTCCTTTGTCAAATATTAATTGAGGCCCTGACTGGTTTGGCTCAGTGAATAGAGCGTTGGCCTGCAGACTGAAGAGTCCCAGGTTCGATTCCAGTCAAGGGTATGTATCTTGGTTGCAGGCACATCCCCAGTGGGGAGTGTGCAGAAGGCAGCTGATCAATGTTTCTCTCTCATCAATGTTTCTAACTCTCTATCCTTTTCCCTTCCTCTCTGTAAAAAATCAATAATATATATATTTTTAAAAAGAGCTACATTAATTATAAAAAAAATTAATTGAGAATACTGGCTTGGATTGATTTCCAGATTCTCTGTTCTGTTTCATTGAAATATGCCTGTTCTTATGCCAGTAGCAGGCTGTTTTGAGTTCAGAGGCTTTGTAGTATAACTTGATATCTGGTATTGTGATTCCTGCAAGTTTGTTTTTCTCTCTCAAGATTGCTGTGGCTATTCAAAGTCTTTTTTGGTTCCATATTCATTTTTGGAGTGTTTGTTCTAAGTCTGTGAAATATGCCCTTGGTACTTTAATAGGGATGGCATTGAATCTGTAGATTGCTTTGGGTAATATGGACATTTTAATGATATTGATTTTACCAGTCCATGAATGTGGTATATTCTTCCACTTGTTTATATTTTCTTCTATATCTTTTTCAACATCCTATACTTTTCCGAGTATAGGTCTTTTACCTCTTTGGTTAAGTTTATTCCTAAGTATCTTAATTTTTCTATTGCAATGGTAAATGGGATTGTTTTGGTTTTTTTCTTAATTTCTCTTTCTGAGAGTTCACTATCCTATATAATAAAAGCCTAATATACTAAGTGTCCGGTCATCCATTCAACCAACCAACGTGTAATTGTTAATATGTAAAGACCGCCCAACTGCTCGCTGTGATGTGCACTGACCACCAGGGGGCAGACAGTTGACCAGTCAACTATGATGTGCACTGACCACCAGGGGGCAAACACTCCAACCGGTAGTTTAGCTTGCTTCTGGGGTCCGGCTGATCAGGACTGAGTGAGACAGGCCGGACACACCCTGGAGCCCTCCCACAGTCCTTCCCCAGCTGGCCAACCTCCCATGTCCCTCCCTGGCCCTGATTGTATACTGGTGGGGTCCCTTAGCCTGGCCTGTGCCCTCTCGCAATCCAGGACCCCTTGGGGGTTGTCGGAAAGCCAGTTTTGGCCCAGTCCTGCAGGCCAGGTCGAGAACCCCACTGGTGCACAAATTTGAGCACCAGGCCTCTAGGTGGTGTATAAAAATGCTATGGATTTGGGGGTGCTAATTTGTATCCTTCCACTTTTCTGAATTCATTTGTTAAATCTAGTAGATTTTGATAGAGTCTTTAGGGTTTTCTATGTACAGTATCATGTTATCTGCAAACGATGAGAGTTTTACTTCCTCCTTTCCAATTTGGATGCCTATCATTTCTTCTTCTTGTCTGATCGCTGTGGCTACAACTTATCAAAAAAAGGTGTTGGATTTTGTTGAATGCATTTTCTGCATCAATTGATATGATCATGTGATTTTTGTCTTACAATCTGCTTATGTGCTATATCACATTTATTGATTTGTGAGTATTGCACCAGACTTGCATTCTCGGAATAAATTCCTTTATTACTTTCATACTCGTACTTATACTGGGTTTTTCTTGTTTTTCTCTTTCTAATTATTTAACTTGCAGGGTTAGATAACTTATTACCAGTTTTTCTTGTTTTTTTAGCAGTAGGCCTGTAGCGCTGTGACCTTTCCTCTCAGGACTGCGTTCACTGCGTCCCATAGATTTTGGATAACAATCTATGAGAGAGATGTCTGTGTTCATTCTCATTTGTTTCCAGAATGTTTTCTATTTCTTCTTTGATCTCTTTTGTAACCCATTCATTGTTTAATAACATGCTATTTAGCCTCCATATATTTGATTATTTTTCAGTGTTTTTATTGTAGTTGATTTCTAATTTCATGTTGTTGTGGTCTGAGAAGATGCTAAATATGATTTCAATCTTGAACTTGTAGAGATTTAGCTTCTGTACTAACATGTGGTCTATCTTTGAAAATGTCCCATCTGCACTTGAGAAGAATGTATATTCCATAGCTTTGGTGTGGAATGTTCTGAAGATGTCAATTAGTTCCACCTGTTCTAGAATATCATTTAGGATTGCTGTTTCCTTGTTGATTTTTTTTTTTTTTTTTTTTGTCTAGAAGGTTTATGCAATGATGTCAGTGGGGTATTAAAGCCCCTACTATAATTGTCGATTTCTCCCTTGATATTCTCCAGGAGTTTTTAATATATTTAGATCCACCTGAATTGGATGAATATATGTTTACCAGAGTAATAGCCTCTTTTTATATCAGTCCCTTTAGTATTAGGAAGTGGCCTTCCTTATCTCTTGTTATGACCTTCACTTTCAGGTCTATTTTGTCAGATATAAATATTGCCACCCCAGGTTCTTTAGTTTTGTGGGGGGTTTTTTGTTTGTTTTTTTCGTTTCCATTTGCCTGAAAAACCTTTTTCCATCCCTTTACCATCACTCTGTTTGAGTCCTTTGTTCTGAAGTGGGTCTCTTGTAGCCAACATATATATGGGTCATGTTTTCTCATCCATTCAGCTATCCTATGTCTTTTGATTGGAGCATTTAATCCATTTATAGTTAAGGTTATTATTGATAGATACTTGTTTGTTGCCATTTTTATTCTCTATGCCTGTGTTCTTTCCTCCCTTTATATTTCTTTTTACAATATTCCCTTTGGCATTTCTTGCATTGCTGGTTTGGTGGTAATAAACTCTCTTAACTTCTTTTTGTCTGCAAAGCTCCTGATTTCGCCTTGCTGGATAGAGTAGTCTTGGATTCAGTCCCTTGATTTTCATCACTTTGTATATTTCATGCCACTCTCTTCTGCCCTGATGTGTTTCTGTTGAGAAATCAGCTGATAGTCTAATGGGATATCCCTTGTAGGTAACTTTCTGTCTCTCTCTTGCAGCCTTTAAAATTCTTTCTTTGTCTTTTATGTTTGCCAATTTAATTATGAAGTATCTTGGTGTAGGTCTTTTGGGTTCATCTTGATGGAGACCTTCTATGTTTCTTGGACTTATGTGACATTTTTCTTCCCAAAATCAGGTAAGTTTTCTGTCATTATTTCTTCAAACAGGTTTTCTATCCCTTGCTCAGCTTCCTCTCCTTCTGGCACCCTTATTATGCGGATATTGTTTCACTTCACGTTGTTCCAAAGCTTCCTCTCCTTCTGGAACGCCTATTATGCGGATGTTGTTTCATTTCATGTTATTAGCCTCTCCTCCTATATTTAAAAATTTTTTTCCAGTTGCTGTGCTGCTTGGATGTTTTTTCCTATCTTATCTTCTAACTCGATGATTCTGTCCTCAGCTTCTTCTAGTCCACTGTCAAAATCTTCCATTCTGTTCTTTATTGCAGCTATGTCATTCTTCATTTTCTCTTGATTCTTACTCATGTGGTGTTATTTCTCATTCAGCTCCTTATAATTCTCAAGTTGTATTTCTTATCCAGACATTTGAACATCCTTATAACCATTACTCTGAATTCTTTCTCTGACAAATTACTTGCCTCCATTTCATTTCATTCCTTTTCTAGTGATTTCTCCTTTTCTTTTCTTTTTTTTCTTTTTTTTTGTTTTTTTTGGTATTTTTTGTTTGTTTGTTTTTTTTGTTTTTGTTTTTTTTTAATTTATCTTTATTGTTCAGATTATTACAGTTGTTCCTCTTTTTTCCCCCATAGCTCCCCTCCTCCCAATTCCCACCCCAACCTCTGACCTTGACCCCCATTGTCCTCATCCATCGGTGTACAATTATTGTCCAGTCTCTTCACACATCCCCAACACCCTTAACCCCCGAAAATTGTCAGTCCACTCCCTTTCTATGCCTCTGATTCTATTCTATTCACCAGTTTATTCTGTTCATCAGATTTTTTATTCACTTGATTCTTAGATTCACTCGTTGGGATATATTTGTTGTTCATAATTTTCACTCACTTTCCTTTTTCTTCTTCCTCATTCTCAAAGGATACCTTTCAGCATTTCATATAATACTGGTTGGGTGTTGATGAACTCTTTTAGCTTTTTCTTGTCTGTGAAGGTCTTCATCCGACCCTCAATTCTGAACGATAGCTTTGCTGGGTAAAGTAATTTTGGCTGTAGGTTCTTGCTATTCATCACTTTGAATATTTCTTGCCACTCCCTTCTGGCCTGCAAAGTTTCTGTTGAGAAATCAGCTGACAGTCGTATGGGTGCCCCCTTGTA
>PVJC01035997.1:0-12559 GCA_004026665.1 Murina feae | reverse complement strand
GAAATAAGGTATAGAAAGGGTTAATACAGCTCTTAACATCTAGTGAATTCTCAATAAGGTTATTTTCTATTAGCAAGAGTAATATTAATATTATTATCTATGGACACTGATATTTGCTCCAGTTTCAACATTAGAAGTTCAATCATACTTTTTCTAATTTTCTTATAAATCTTTTCTTTAGACTATGGACCATATAAGTTGACTGCATAAGACAGAGTTCCTACTTGTAAAGCAACAGAAATTGGTTTGGGCTGATTACAGCATAAAATAATTTTTTTGAAATTGTCTAAAATTCTTGAGAAACAGAATCCTGAAATGGGATGCAATATGGCCCAAGTCACATCTAAATAGTTCCCAAATGTATGACACAACCAAAAAAATACTCCTGACACCATAAGGAATTCTAGGCACTGTGTTGGCTGCCCAAATGATGGGGCCCTTCCTGGGCTCTAATGTCACAGCTGCCCTGGAAAATAGATGATGTTATTCTTCCTTTAATTATTTTGATTTCTCAGAAATGCAGCCATTTTTGAGATGGAAGAAAACACATTTTTCAGAACAGAACATTTAAGCAGAGAAAATTTGAGTGTTTTTCATAAGAAACAAAATCTTTGGATCCCAAATTCCATTTCAATATGCTTTCTACCATACCCATACCACACTTTTCAAGAAAATGCAAATAAAAACCAAACAACTGAAACATCTACACTTAATGAATAGAAAAGAGGCTCCAGAGTAACTCTCATTTCTTTTATTAAAAAAAATCATTTTATCAAAAGTTCCTGCTGTTAGCATTAAATCTGTGAATTCATGATTTTGTGGGATGTGTCTTTGTCACAGTGGTCATTCAGATTGGAAAGGTGCTGCACTCAGGACTGTAGAGATAAAACAGAACCCATACCCAAACTATATTCTTATGGATGCACTCAGGCCATTGGCTCAATAATTCTTCAGTTTCTCTTGAGAATCTGCCAATAAAAAAAAGTATTGAAATTTTATGAGGAAGGAAAAATTAATCACTTCCAAATATTGTAGAAAATTTGTGGTATGTCTGTGAATAAAACTTGGGTCTCTTCTTTCCTAGTGGAGCATTCCAATATACTAAATGTATCTCTAAATATAGCATTCTACATATCTCAAAAGAAAATGTTAATATGACTATATAAACAAAATACTAAGAACAACTGTGGCTGTTTATGCTTATTTTCACAGTAAGAGCATAACCAACTCATCCCCTACTCTTGACATTGGTTAAAGTATGGCTTGAACTGGAATTTGAATTTTGGAAGGTGGAGGCGTGAGATATCCTATGTGAAAGAGACATCACAAACTGCAGAAACCAATACAGAGAAGCAGAGAGGATAAATTGTCTTCAAGGAATAGTGTGTGGTTGAAGAAAGGGTGATACAAAAGGCTTTGGTGAGTGACTCCCAAAACTTGCATAGTATGAATGGAACCAGACAGAGAGAACAGTTTATTTTAGGTAAGGAATAATTCTTTGATTGCTTAAGGATTTCACTGAATAAAAACAAAACAGATGCCCTTGCCAGTTTTGCTCAGTGGATAGAGCGTCCACATGCAGACAGAAGGGTCTGGGGTTCAATTCCGGTCAAAGGCACATACCAAAGTTACAGGCTCCTCCCTGGCTCAGGCCTTGGTCACGGCTCATGTAGGAGGCAACTAGTCAATGTGTTTCTCTCACATCAATGTTTCTTTCTGCCTTTCCCTCTCTTCCACCCTCTCTAAAAATCAATGGAGAAATACCCTTGAGTGAGGATTAAAAAACAAACAAACAGATGAAGGTACCCAAAAAAGATACATAGAGTACAATAAAAAGTAAAAGTAAATGAAGAAACAGTGAGAACAGGAAGAAATCAGATGAAATCAATAGAAAAGTAACTATCCAACAATACACCATTTGGTTTTATTTGCGCTTCCTAGATCCAAAATCAGGATGAAAACCTCGTCAGAATTGAAAATCATAGTGTTGGAACAGGTGATATACACTGTCTACATGCATTGTTAAGTTGTTCAGGGGAAGAATGGCTACCCATGAGGATGGAGACTCTCTATTTAGTGGTATAAAGATCATGCAAAGAACCATATATTCATTATTAGATCTATGCAAAAAAGAACAGAATCCATAGACCTGTTAGTTGTATCATTTTTCAATGTTCACTAATGATAAGATTTTAAATTAAAAACTAAAATTAACATAAATGCTTTTATATAAAGGGGAAAGAATAATAATAATTTGAAATAAATCAATATTGGTGAGAGAGAAAAAGAGGAAAAGGAGAGACACTTCTGGATGGAATCCATGGTGATGGATATGGAATTGGCTAGGGAAGGCTTGAAGTCAGATCATCCCAAGGTTTCCCTCTGTAACAATGAGATTCCATTAAGCAACACCAGGGACATGTCATTCTTTCTTGGAATTGTGGCAAGTAGAGAATGGAGGAAACAAGTTGGTTTGGACATGTTCAGTTTGAAAAGCCAATAGAATTTTCAAGCAGACTTAATAAAATCTGCGGGCTTCTGGACCATGCTTTTGAAAATTGGCAAAGGAATGTACTGGAAAGTATAATAAAAACAAAACAAAACAAAACAAAACTCCAGGTAGGAAAGGAGAAAGGGCACATTGCAGGGTAGACAAAGTGGGTCTGGGAGGGTATTAGGGGGAAGATTTAGGGATCTGGAAAAGGGAAAGAGAAACCTCTGAAGAGAGCTAATACTCAAGCTAATACTGATGACTTTTTTCAAGGACACTTCGAACAAAAAAGCAAAATAGATATGACATGACACTCTGTATTATGTGGAAAAGCCTTCTCTCCAAGATTAAATATATTTTCTTTCAGTACTTTTTTACTGTTTAATTTAGTCTTTAAATGTATTTTTAAATATGATATATACTAGCATTAGAATTTATATTTTAATTGAAGAGGAATTTCCTAATATTGTGTGATTATTAATTAGCACATTCTTCCTGCTCATCTTATATAATAAAAGTGTAATATGCTAAGTGTCTGACCTATTGGTTGACTTTTTGGTTGACTGCTTGACCAATTGCTATGACACACACTGACCACAAGAGGCAGACACTCCAACTGGTAGGTTCACTCGCAGCTGGGGTCCAGACAATTAGGACTGGTGAGAAGGTCGGATATGCCCTGAGGCCCTCCTGTAGTCCCTCCCAATAGGGGTCCCAATCACCCCTATTGGGGCTCCTCCCCAGCTCTAAGAGCCCCAATCTTGACTGGACAAAATGGCCCAATCAAACCAGATCGACCCCAATTGCTAACCAGGCTGAGGGACACCACCTTTGCACGAATTCATACACCAGGCCTCTAGTGTCTTCATAATATAGTGAATTCACACACACACACACACACACACACGTGCACCTGCACTCTGTGCTCCCTGTAATCTATTATTGCTCAGCAACTCTAATCATTTTTAAATGTTCATATCTTTATATTTGGTAAGGCACAAAAACAACTTTCTTAAAAATACAATTTGAAAGTCTTCACTGCAAACATTATGTATACAGTATAAACTCCCATTACAGTTGAAAGCATGTAGTTAATTATTTGTTCTCAACATACCTCTTTTGAGGCTTATTCCAAACACCACCCACAACTAAACACACATTTTGAGAACAGCATTTTATTTTTTTAATACTTTATGTAAGTTCATTATTTTGTGTCATTACATATGTGCTCTAAGGGTTGAATGGCTTTGTCAGGTTTTTTTTCTGCATCATTTGAGAGCAATAAACTCATTTATGTTGTTGTTTTTCCCTAAGAACAAGGATCTTCTCATACTAGAGGCCTACTACATGAAATCAAGTATAGATTGGGTCCCTAGGCCTAGTTTGTAATCAGGGCCATCTTCGGCCCACTCACCAGTTCCCAGTCCTGCCCCACAACTGCCACTTGCCCTGGTTTCCTGTGGTTCCCTGTTTGCCATCCAGCAATTGGGGCCTGCGGGCGAGGGTAGAGACCAAGAGCTCGGCCTTTCACCGGCTCACCAGTCCCCAGTTCAGACCCACTGGAACCCACCCTGGTGCCCAGTGGATCCCCATTCACCATCCAGAGATCGATCGGAGCCTGCGGGTCGGGGGAGGGACCAAGAAGTCTGCCTCCTGTCCACTCACCAGTACCCATTCCCACCCCTCCACCACCCATCCTGGTTCCCCGTTTGCCATCTGAAGATCAATTGGAGCCTGCAGGCTGGGGGAAGGGACTGAGAGGTTTGCCTTCTGCCCACTTGCCAGCCCCCAGTCCCATCCCACCACCAACCACCTTGGTTCCCCATGAGTCCCCGTTCTCCATCCAGTGATCAATAGGATCGGGCCGGGGAGAAGGATCAAGAGGTCTGCCTTCCATTCACCCACCAGCCCCCAGTCCTGCCCTACTGTCAGCCACCCCAGTTCCCTGTTTGCCATCCAGCGATTGGAACCTGTGCACCTAGGGGATGGACTGAGAGGTGGTCAATGCACCTCATAACAACTGCTCGAGCAGTCACTCTGGTTGTTATGCTGTTATGGTCACTGGGCTTTTATTATATAGGATATTAACAACACAGCTCTTAGAGTTACCAAATTTCATAGTGATACCACAGTTTCATCTAATATTCACCCCATGTTGCAATTTTGACAAACCCAATGATGTCCTTTATAACATGCCCCTGCTCTGATATAGAATTCAGCCTAGGATTACATACTATATTTAGTTGCCATGTTTCTTAAGTCTCCTTTTCATGATATTGATATTTTAAGACCAAGGGCAAGGTATTTTATAGAATATTTCTTTGTCTGATGTAGCATCACCAGAATAACATATAACTGTGATTCTCAGGGTATCAACTGTGAAGGCACTCAGTGTCTGTCTACTGCCCCTGGTGATATTAATCTTAAATTCTCGGTCAAGAGGTGACTAATATTTTCACTTCACTTACCACTTTTCCCTTGAACTAATAAGCTATCTGTAGGGAGAAACTTGAAGAACATATAAATACTCTGCTTCCTGTCAGATTTTAATTTTTGAATTCTGCCCTATGACTTTTTAAGATTACCATCTCTGTGGAGACAGTTTTCACCAGTCCCAGAGCAGAGCTAATTGCTTTTCCTTCCGTGTTGCAGGCAGAGCCTGTGCATGCCCGTCTACATTACCCCTTGTAAGTTCCTGGGTACGTTGTCTGCTCCCTTTATCAACTTTTCAAAGGCAGGGGCAGCACTTATTTCTCAGCTTGTGAATTAGTTACACTATTATTAAGGAACTTAAATTTTACTGAAAGAAACCCTCCAAGGTTTCTTTATAATGCCATGTTACATTATAAAATAAGATGCAAAATGGAGGGCCATTTTATAATTCTTTAAATTTAAGCATACTTAATAAAGTCTAATAACTGCATAATAGACCATCCTATATAACAAAAGCCTAATATGCAAATCAACCAAACAGTAGGACAACCAGTTGGCAGGGGGCTGGGGCTGGCAAGAGGGCGGCACCAGGCCAGCCAAGGCAGGTGCCAGCGGGCAGAAGGAGTGGCCGGCGATTGGGGAATAGTGATCAGGGGGTGGTGGTGACCAGCGGTGGCAGAAGGGTGATCAGGAGGCGGGGCCAGCTGCTCGCAGGCTGCTCCCCTTGTGGGCCTAAGCTGTCAGATAGCCCTTGAGGGCTCCTGGTCTGTGAAAGGGTGTAGGCTGGGCTGAGGGAACCCCCTGAGTGCAAAAATTTCATGCACTTGGCCTCTAGTCAGAAAATAAAAAAGAATTTTGCTATTTGACTTCACCTTGAGATTTTGAAAATAAATTTTAAAAACATTGTCTTCTACCTTTGGGCCCACTGCATTGCATGACTTGAACACATGGGTACACTTTCTCAGAACAGTATGAAACCTCTGAAACTAGTATATCTTGGCATATATTTAACTTTCATTGTCATTCTGCAACACATGCTATTTTGAATAAGTCTTATGCTAGCATCTGTGCAGCTTTATTTCTAAGAGAAATGACAGTCAGAGGCTGTATGTGTAATTTGTGTATTCTATCCCAATCTGCCACTCCATTCCTCACTGCATGATCATTCTGGAAGCTGGAGACTGTAAACTTGGAACTGTTGTGTTGCACAGATTCCACCCCTGCCGTGCCTCTTCTGCTCTGTAAGTGACCTACAGCAGCTGCAGCATGGGCTCTGTGAAGATGTCTGAGATAAATACAAATGTTTCCAGTTTATTTTGTTCTGAGAAAACTGGTTAAGTGCTAGGCATCTAGTGGTCTTTAAAATCGTAATCTCCTTTGTAGGGTCTCCAGGTTATTAGCCTACAAATGTGAAGCTCAGAATCTTAATCCCATTTGTTTCCAAGATCTTATGAACTCACAAAGAGATGGTCTTTTTAATATATATATATATATTGATTGTTTTTACAAAGAAAGGAGAGGGATAGTTAGAAACATCAATGAGAGAGAAAACATCGATCAGCTACCTCCTGCACACCTCCAGCTGGGGATATGCCTGCAACCAAGGTACATGCCCTTGACTGGAATCGAATCTGGAACCTTTCAGTTCACAGGCTGATGCTCTATTCATTGAGCCAAACCGGTTAAGGCCAAGGAGACATTCTTGACCTTCCATGGCACTCCAGGCTAAAGCAGGCTAAGTTGTTCCCTGCCCTGAAGGGGAATTGTGCAGTGACCTGATGGATAGGAGTGGGTGCTATGAGTTCTCTTTTTCTTTTTTTAAAAAAATGTATTTTATTGATTTTTTACAGAGAGGAAGGGAGAGGATAGTTAGAAACATCGATGAGAGAGAAACATCGATCAGCTGGCTCCTGCACAGCCTCCACTGGGGATGTACCCACAACCAAGGTACATGCCCTTGACCGGAATCGAACCTGGGACCCTTTGGTCTGCAAGCTGATGCTCTATCCACTGAGCCAAACCGGTTAGGGCTCTCCTTTTCTTTTTAAAGAGTTTTATCTCCCAGCCAACTAGGTCCCATCCATTTCCCCTGTCTAATTTCCTTTCTGTTCCACCTCATAACTGCTTATTCCGACTCCTGAAGTTTTGGAGTTGGCTCTATGGAGTACTCTGATGGGCTGGCATTTTGAACTCAGAGTTTGAAAGTCTTCTTCAAACAAACAGGTTAATGTGAATGAAATGTGTTTAATGAGTTTTTATAGCTGTTTATTGAAATCTGATTTTAAAAAGCATGGACTGAACAAGAGGTTAGTTTAAGGCACATTTCCCAGGCTTTGAGCAACAAAAACACTGAATGCAACACAATCCTTGCCTGGAGGGGAATAGTGGACTGAGGAAGGGGACAACTGTACGTGAACTTCAGCTGCTGATGAAAATTGCAAGCCCCCAGACTAACAATTGACTGGATCTGTAAGCTTAAGGACAGGCCAGATAGCACCGATCGCTTTTAAGAAAGATAATCAGTGGTGAGGATACCTGCTCCTGAAAGAGCAGGTAGAAGGGCCATCAGAATCAGAGCTGGTTAAAAAAGCAGCATCGTAGGACCAACCCAGAACTGGGAATCAGAACCTGCATTGAAGCATGTTTCCTAGGTGATGGGGATATATCCACATTTGAGAAGCAATGCCCATATTTTGTACATTTAAAACGGTGACATCAACTTGCAAAGCTGATTTCACAGGAGGAAAAGGCACTTTATACTACGACATGATATTTATTTATTCTTTTAGCCCTAGTGTCCCTTGGCTCTGCCCCTTGGCTGAAAGTCTCTGAAGACAGTGCCGTCAAATAACCCGGTGCAGTTGCAAGGGAATCAAAGGAAACCATTACCATTCTGGTCACTGGCAGCAGCACCAGCTGTTACGTAATTTTGTTATAAAGCTATTTCCTGCTACTGGAGGGTTTGAAATAACATTTACTTGTATAATTTTAATTCTATTTAGTTTATCCATCCGGGGCCAAATAAAAAGCATAAATTAATCCACTATGAATATGTCAGGCAGATAACCATTTTAAAATATGAGAGAATTAAATGTTATTTACAAATATTTGATAACCTTACCTTTCCAAAGATTTCTAAACATCTATTGTATGTCTCATATTTGACCCATTATGGTTCATCAAGACAGTATTTTGTAAACGTTCCCATTCTTAGCATGATTTGGAATACGTGGGTACATTGGGAAAGAAGGAGCTACTGAAAGAAAGGAGATAATGCCCCACCCTAAAGGGGGGGATGAGGCCTCCTCTATTTCTGTACCTCAAAGGCTCAACTCTCAAATTTAAATATGCAACTAATCCATTGTAAGGGTTTGTTAGGTCCAACATACAATAATTTTAAATTTATTTTTGACAAGGGACTCACACAGACTGAAAGCAAAGGGATGGAAAAATATATTTCAGGTAAATGGAAATTAAAAAAAAAAACTGGGGTAGGAATACTTATATCTGATAAAATAGACCTCAAAGTGAAAACCACAACAAGAGATAAGGAAGGCCACTTAATAATAAAGGGATCGATACAACAAGAGGATATAACTCTGGTAAACATATATGCATCCAATGCAGAAGCACACAAATACGTAAAAAAAACTTCTGGAAGATATCAAGGGAGAGATTGACAATAATACAATCATAGTAGGGTACTTTAATACCCCACTGACATCACTGGATAAATTCCCTAGACAAAAAAATCAGCAAAGAAACAGTATCCTAAATGACTCATTAGGTCAGATGGACTTAACTGACAATTTCAGAACATTTCACCCCAAAGCTATGGAATATACATTCTTTTCAAGTGCACATGGGACATTTTCAGAGATAGACCACATACTGGGTCACAGGCAAAGTCTCTCCAAATTCAAGAAGATTGAAATCATATCAAGCATCTTCTCAGACCACAATGACGTAGTATTATAAATCAACTACAATAAAAACAATAAAAAAATCCAAACACCCGGAGGCTGAATAACATGCTATTAAAAAAACGACTGGGTTACCAAAGAGATCAAAGAAGAAATTAAATTTATTTTTGTTTGGTTTCAAAGGTTTTAAAATACATATTAAAACATAAAGCAGCTATGAAAATATGAATATGTGTTGGAGGGAGGGAAAGAGAAGGGGGAGAGAGAGAGAGATTCTTAAAAAAATCTTACTGCCTAAAATTGTGAATGTTCATGAAAGAGGAGCAGTTACCCGCCACCCTTCAAGGTCCCTCTCTGCCTTCTGACCAGTGTTGTCCTGGAGTAAACCTTAAACAAGTCTTTTCAACAGTGAGGTTGATCTGGGCCTTTATGAGTTCACCCTGGCTGCTCCTTCTCACCCCCTATAGAGCACAAACTAATCCTAGGGCCTCAGACACCTAGTTTCTGGAACTTTAATCCTGGAGGCTAGGGCCTGCTTCTGCTCAGGGCAGCTCAATAATCATCCCACATCCAAAGCCACGTGAAGACTGCACACTGCCATCTTTCCTGCCTCTGTCCTAGAAGAGATCACTGGCTCTAAATCAGCCCAAAACATGTTCTGCTTTGGGATTGGAGGGGGTTTGGGAGCAAGGGAATAAGGGAACAAGGCTTCTCCTTTGGTCAGTTTTCTTAACCCACAGTTTAGCTAGGGGCAGCAGGGTCTCTTTTTTCTTTGCATATAAATCAGTCATTAGTATCCTGAGTGCAAAAGCTCCCTATAGGTAAGGTTGTGACAAGGCTTAGAAGGCAAAGTGGTGACACCATTTCTATCAAGATAATGCATAACAATTCACCACAGGAATACCCACGTGTCCATAAATCTCAAGAAACATTTATAGATGTATTTGGGGATCAGGATTACATATAAAAGCATAAATGTGATTTTAATGTTTTCACTGCCCAATGAAATTATAGGTGAATGAAAATGCCTACAAAAAAGACATTTTCCTTCATTTTCATTTTACATGGAGTCATGTCTAAATCTTGGAAGAACTGGCAGGTGAAACTGGTTATACTGAGAAAAAAAGTATGTTGTAAGAAAGTGTGTTATTTGATGAAGTAGGAGAATAAATGGAAGAAGAAGCACCAGAAATAGAATAAATAAAATAGAATCAAGAAAAAGATACAGGTGAATTATGGTGACTTGAAATATGGGCAGGAACAAAAGATGATGAACAAATGTGGAAATGTAGAACAAATGTGAAAATGTAGGGAAAAAAAGGGTGATAACAGGAAAAGCTAGCACACTGCAAAGGGAAATGAATATCAAAGACAAGAAATCAATACAAAGTGAAAACAAAGAGTGTCAAACAACAAAAAGAAATAAAAATCCAGGGGTTACTAGAGGAACAGAATAATGGCCCAATATAACAGGAACTAATACAACTTAACAAAGGAAGACAATTAAAAAATGGGCAAAGAGCCTAAATAGAGACTTATCCAAGTGGACATACAAATGTCCAAGAGACATATGAAAACATGCTCAAAGCCACTAATCATCAGAGATATGCAAATTAAAATGACAATGAGATGGAGAACCAAGATGGTGGCATATGGTATATACCTGAATGTGCTGCCTCCCACAACAATATTAAAACTACAACTATAAAGCTAAACAGCCATCTTCCAGAACTAGGGGAGTGGAATTTTTACAACTACAAGGAAAGAGAAATAGTGCATTGAGACTGGGTAGAAGGTGCGGAGGCGCCAAGAACAGAGAGGTACGGAGGCGCGCGAAAAGATGGCGGCGGGGCAGCACCTGGGTGTGTGGGTTGTTTCAATCAGAAGGGGAATACAAACTCTGGGGCTGCACTGTACTCATTTTAGGCTGTCTGGCATTGGGTCAGAAAGCAAGAGTAGCTTTCTAGCAGAGCTGCTAGCAGCGATCATTGCTACTGTGGGGGCACGGAATTCTGAGACTTGGGAACTCAAGGGCGCAGAGACCCCAAAACATGGAGACACCAAAACACAGAGACAGCTGAGGGATAGCCATTGTTGTTTGCTTTGCCCTGGTGATTCTCTGAGGCTCACCCAACTTACAAACCCAAACAAGCTGTGCGCAGCTGCACAAATGAATCACCTGTCTGACTGCACCCTGACCTAACAAACTGCAGCTAGGACAGAGAGCTCCAAAAGTTCCGAACCCCAAACAATGAGGAGAAATCTGTAGATCTCTCTGTAGCACCTCCTAGGTGGACTCACACAGCAGCTGACTTTGCACCTCCTTGGAGATACAGGAGCCAGTGTACCCAGTGGCCAGATACCAGACTTCAATTCCTCACATTCATAAGGGACACACTCAAGAAGCAGACTCAGTGAGCACCAAAAGCCCCACTGAAGCAAGTTCTGCTCCATAAGGGTGTCTCCTGCACAGCAGTTCTTCCACTATAGACACAGCAAGTCCTCACAATCAAATTGGCCTGGAGGTCATTTCCTCCCAGTGATACCAACAGCAATCAAGGCTTAACTACAACAAGACTGTGCACCCAGCCCTCAAAGGTGTACACCAAGAGTGTCTACCCCAGGTGATTGGGGAGGCTGAGCCACTGGGCCCAAGCAGACACCTACCACACAAAGCCACTCTATCAACACAGGGAAGCAGCAAAAATGCGGACACAAAGAAACAGGCCACAAATGAAAGAAAAGGAGGAAAGAAAACTACTGGATATAGAGTTCAAAACCAGTTATAAGGCTACTCAAGAATCTTCTACAAACCTCTGAGGAACTAAGTGAGATCTTCAAGGATCTTAATGAGAATACCAAAAAAATGGAAAAGGACCAGTCAGAAATTAAGCATACAATGACTGAAATAAAGAATAATATACAGAGATCCAATAGCAGACTAGAGGATCCCAAGAATCAAGTCAAAGATTTGAAATACAAGGAAGCAAAAAACACTCATCCTGTAAAGCAAAAAGAAAAAAGAACCCAAATATATAAAGATAATGTAAGGAGCTTCTGGGACAACTTCAAAGGTACCAACTTCCAATTTATAGTGGTGCCAGAATAAGAGAGAGAGCAAGATATTGAAAGCCTATTTGAAGAAATAATGACAGAAAACTTCCCCTACCTGGTGAAAGAAATGGACTTACAAGTCCAGGAAGCACAGAGAATCCCAAACAAAAGGAATCCAAGGAGGACCACACCAAGACACCTCATAATTAAAATGACAAGGGCAAAAGACAAAGAGAGAATCTTAAAAGCAGCAAGAGAAAAACAGTTAGTTACCTACAAGGGAGTACCCATACGACTGTCAGCTGATTTCTCAACAGAAACCATGCAGGCCAGAAGGGAGTGGCAAGAAATATTCAAAGTGATGAATAGCAAGAAGCTACAACCAAGATTACTCTACCAAGCAAGGCTATCATGTAGAATTGAAGATCAGATAAGGAGCTTCACAGACAAGAAAAAGCTAAAGGAGTTCATCACCACCAAACCAGGGTTATATGAAATGCTGAAGGGTATTCGAGGAGGAGGAGGAGATAAAAATGAACAACAAAGTGACAACAAAAACATATCTATCAATAAGTGAATCTAAAAATTAAGTCAATAAAAAAATCTGATGAACAGAATAAACTGGTGAATATAATAGAAGAAGGGGCATAGAAAGGAA